>CAUYON010043715.1:0-17037 GCA_963573935.1 Arctocebus calabarensis | reverse complement strand
ATAATTGTTTTTTTTTTTTTTTTTTTTGATTCAGAGTCTCACTATGTCACCCTCAGAGTGGTCAGGCTCTGTCTCAAAAAAAAAAAATTATAAATATATATTTTTGTTCTGTTAGTTTTTTTTTTTTGTGTGTGCAGTTTTCGGCTGGGGCTGGGTTTGAACCCACCACTTCTGGCATATGGGGCTGGCGCTCTACTCCATTAAGCCACAGGCACCACCCAATATATATATATATATTTTTTTAAGTAGAGTCTCACAATGTTGCCTTTGGTAGAGTGCCATGGCATCACAGCTCAAAGCAATCTCAAATTCTTGGGCCTCAGATTCTCTTACCTCAGCGTCCCGAGTAGCTGAGACTACAGGCACCCACCATAATGCCCAGCTATTTTTTGTTGCAGTTGTCGGCAGTTAGCTGGTTTTGAACCCATCAGCCTAGGTGTATGTGGCTGGCACCATAACCACGTGCTATGGGCACCAAGCCAAGTGGGTCTCCCTTTTGGTTAGGGAGTCTCAAACTCCTTGACCTCAAGCAATCCAACTGTCTCAGCCTCCCAGAGTGCTAGACTTATAGGCATGAGCCACTGCACTCAGCCCCAAGTTTTCCATTTTTAGTAGAGACAGGGTCTCACTCTTGCTTGGACTGGTCTAATTTCTAAGCTTAAGCAATCCTTCCACGTTGGCCTCCCAGAGTGTTAGGATTATAGGTGTGAACCACTGTGCAGGGGCCTAGTTTTGTCGTTGTTGAATGAATGTCCTGAATTCCGACAATGTTTGTAAGAGAATTGGTTCCTTTTCTGAAAGCACTGAGACATCTCAAGTTTTCGAGGGCCCAGTACAGGGGACAATGGAGAGTGAAGGATATTTGGAGAGGACTTATAGCAAATGGCCTCAGGGTTTCTGCTGCTGTTTTTTGGTCTATTTATCTAACATGCCTTGAAAGCTACCCTGTGCCAGGGCTTGAGTATAGTGTTGGGATGTGGGATGCAATGGCTAGGCCCTGCCTTCCAGGTGTATGGCCCTTCCCAAAAGACTCACTCCCTTATCCTTGGTCCATAGGGGAGGCTTCTACAGCCAGGACTTGTCCCCAGGAGTCTCTCATGGGTGAGTACTTGGGACGAGAGATGGGGAATAAGAGTCTGGGGACCATGACCTTGGGTTTAGAGGTGGACCTTTAGCTCTGACCTGATGGGTACCATGCAAGGAGTTGACATGTAGCCCATGAAGAGGTTTCCTTGTTAGGTTGGGGCACTGGGTAGCCTGGATCTTAGTCTACCCTAGGATAATATGGGGGTGGATACTCTGATCCCTGCCTAACTTCTGGACACCAGTTAAGAAGCATGGATGAGGTTTGGCGCCTGTGGCTCAACGGGCTAAGGCGCCAGCCACGTACACCTGAGCTGGCGGGTTCGAATCCAGCCCAGGCTCACCAAACAATGGTGGCTACAACCAAAAAATGGCAGGGCATTGTGGCGGGCACCTGTAGTCTCAGCTACTTGGGAGGCAGAGGCAGGAGACTCGCTTGAGCTCAGGAATTGGAGGTTGGTGTGAGCTATAATGCCATGGCACTCTATCCAGGGTGACAGCTTGAGGCTCTGTCTCAAAAAAAAAAAAAAAAAAGAAGCATGGATGACAGCTAATAGAAAAGTCTTTTTAATTAATTAATTTTACTTACATTTTTGAGACAGAGTGTCCCTATGTTGTCCTCAGTAGAGTACTGTGGTACACAGCTCACAGCAACCTCAAACTCTTGGGCTTAAGCGATTCTCTTGCCTCAGCCTCCCAAGTAGCTGAGACTATAGGCGCCCACCACAACGCCGGGCTATTTTTTGTTGCAGTCGTCATTGTTATTTAGCAGGCCTGATTATTGGGGAATAAAGTAAGAGGAAGGCTAGTAAGGTACTTATTACCAGTAAGACTTGAGGTTTGACACCAGGAAGGACTTTCCCTGGAGGAGGGAGGCGATGGGGAGAGAACATGGCAAGGCCAGATGACAAGGCCCCCCCTCCAGTGGACATTCTTCCCTGGCTAGGGCACGGGGCTCCTGCAGTCTCCTAACCCGCTGCTCCTGGCACAGGGATGCCGGGCCAGGTGCTGCGGCTGGGGGCTCTGCGGCTGCTGCTCTTCAAACTGCTGCTGTTTGACGTGCTCCTGACCTGCAGCCGCCTCTGCACCTGCCCACCACTTTCTCCGCCCGCGGCCATCGCCCGCCAGCCAGCCTGCAGCTCCCACCGGCTGCTCCCGGCCGCGGTGACAGAACGAGGAGGAGCCGGCTGCTCACCCGGCCGGCTTCGGCCGGCGTTGCATCCCTGGGACAGTCGCTGCGATCACACGCGTCCGGGTCGGCAGCCCCGGAGTCAGGTCTGGGAGGAAAGGACGTTCCCTACCCGCCGATCTTGGGGCTGGTGTTCATGATCTTCCTTCACTACTCCATCCCCAAGTCTAGGAACACTTCTTTTTTTTTTTTGAGACAGTCTCACTCTGTCGCTCTGGGTAGAGTGCCAGGGCGTCATCACAGCTGGCAGCAACCTCAAACTCTTGGATTCCAGCAATCCTCCTGCTTAAGTCTCCCAAGTAGCGAGGGCCGGCTAGTTTTTCTATATTTATGTAGAGACGGGTGTCATTCCTGTTCAGGCCCCTCTCAAACTCCTGAGCTCCAGCAATCCACCTGCCTCAGCCTCCCTGAGTGCTAAGATCACAGACATGAGCCACAGCACCCTGTTATTTTGAGAGATGGGGTCTAGCTCTCGCTCAGGATGGTCTCCAACTGGTGAGCTCAGGCAATCCACCCGCCTTGGCCTCCCAGAGTACTGGGATTACAGATGTGAGGCACCACACCCAACTCGGTAGGAGCAGTTTTTGCATTTGATCTGCCTCCTCCTGCAGGCCAGAGCTTCCTGGGGGGAGGCTCTGCTTCCCACATCAGACTGAGGGCTTTCTGAGGAAAAAGGCTGTGTCTCTCTCATCCGACTAGGAGGCCCTCCAGGGTGAGGAGCCACCCAGGTACTGCATCATTTGAGGGCCTAGTAACTGAGAACAATTAAAGAACTTAACTGACACAAGCAAATGAAAAATATTCAAATTCATGTCTGTCCTAGGTGGAGGGAATTTGGCAGTTAGAGGAAGCAGAAATCCAAAAAGGCAACCTTGCAGAAGAAGGTTTCCTGAGAATGAGAACTGGAAAACTAGGGAGTGGGCTGGCAGCTGGGGAGCAAACTATCCCGTCTCTATCTCTTTCCCCCACAGCCAGGCAGTGGGCAAAGCTGTCTCTCTGTCTCCTCAGCCTGGCCCAACCTTTGTGAGAGAAAAGGGCAGGGAGCCCAGAAAGTCAGGAAGGTGGGTGCTGGGCCTCATGTGAAGTCATGTATAGACTGGACAGAAATGAGCAGGGCCAGGATTCCCAGGTAACACAATTGTTTCTAATGCCAAGAGCATGAGATGAACCTCCAAACTTACAGGTTATTAATCAATTAAGGACCATTATTCATTTGACAGGTATTCATTGAGCATCAATTCTGATCCAGGTAATAAAGAGTTTGGCTTTTTTGGTTTGGTTTGGTTTCCTAAAGAACATTCTTTGTCCTCTTTTTTTTTTTTTTTTTTTTTTGCAGTTTTTGGCCAGGGCCAGGTTTGAACCCCACTATCTCTGGCATATGGAGCTGGTGCCCTACTCCTTTGAGCTACAGGCGCCGCCCCTAAAGAACATTCTTACACAGGTAGAATATGAAGCTCCCTCAATGGAGTGTAACCTGTGTGTCCCAGTTACTGGCGAGAACTATTCCAAGAATCTCTGGGTGCTCTCATGTGAATCCATATGTCCCCTGGGTACTACAGGACAGTCTGCTGGATCAATGGCACCACCTTAGTGTACCTTCTCCCAAGAAGGGGATGGGGAACTAGGCTCCAACATCCCCCCATGGTATCCATGACATATCCAGTTTCTCTGAGCCTCTATGATTTCTCAGTTGCTGTTCTGTGAAAACCCTCACTGCCTCCTTTACTGTTCTGCTCTCATCAGTTTATAAGGAGATTTTCTTTCTTTCCTTCTTTCCTTTCTCTTTCTTTCTTCTTTTTTTTTTTACAGAGTTTTACTATGTTGCCCAGGGTACAGTTCTGTGGTGACACAGCTCACAGCAACCTCAAACTCTTGGGTTCAAGTGATTCTCTTGCCTCAGCCTCACAAGTAGCTGGGACTCTAGGTGCCTGCCATAATGCCTGGCTATTTTTTTTGTTGCAGTTGTCATTGTTAGTTAGCTGGCGCAGGCCAGGTTGGAACCCGACAGCCTCGGTGTATGTGGCTGGTGCCCATAACCACTGTGCTATGGGCACCGAGCCAGCCTACAGTTTTATTTTTAAAATAAGTGTGATGGGGCTTGGCACCTGTGGCTCGAGCAGCTAAGGCGCCAGCCACATACACCTGAGCTGGCAGGTTTGAATCCAGCCCCGCCTGACAAACAACAATGATGGCTGCAACAAAAAAATAGCCTGACATGTGGTGGGCGCCTGTAGTCCCAACTACTTGGGAGGAGGAAGCAGGAGAATCCCTTGAGCCCAGGAGTTGGAGGTTGCTGTGAGCTGTGATGCCATGGCACTCTACCCAGGGCAACAGCTTGAGGCTCTGCCTCAAAAAAAAGGGTGGCGCCTGTGGCTCAGTGAGTAGGGCTCTGGGCCCATATAACGAAAGTGGTGGGTTCAAACCCAGCCTTGGCTGAACTGCAAAACAGAAAAATAGCCAGGTGTTGTGGCAGGTGCCTGTAGTCCCAGCTACTCCAGAGGCTGAGGCAAGAGACTCACCTAAGTCCAGGAGTTGGAGGTGACTGTGATGTGTGTGATGCCACGGCATTCTACCAAGGGCGATAAAGTGAGACTGTCTCTACAAAAAAATAAAAATAATAAAAATAAAAGTGTGATGGGCACACTTATAACCCTGATTCAAGCATAAAAAAATTGATACATGTATCCCCAGAAAGTAAAGATATCAAAAAGAAAAAAAAATTGATACATGTAACTAAAAACATTCCTACCCCCATAATATTTTGTAAAAAAAAAGGATGGGGATGGTGCCTGTGGGTCAAAGGAGTAGGGCGTTGGCCCCATATACTGGAGGTGGTGGGTTCAAACTGGCCCTGGCCAAAAAACACACACACAAAAAAAGAAAGGTAATTTTTTTTTTTTTTTTTTGAGACAGAGCCTCAAGCTGTCACTCTGGGTAGAGTGCTATGGCATCACAGCTCATAGCAACCTCCAACTACTGGGCTCAAGCAATTCTCCTGCCTCTGCCTCCCAAGTAGCTGGGACTACAGGTGCCTGCCACAATGCCTGGCTATTTTTTGGTTGCAGCCGTCATTGTTGTTTGGCAGGCCCAGGCTGGATTCAAACCTACTAGCTCAGTTGTATGTGGCTGGCGCCTTAGCCACTTGAGTCACAGGCGCTAAGCTAAAAGATGGTAATTTTATGTTAAGAGTATTTTACCACAATTTAAAACTTTTTCAAAAGGTAAACAGAGAGGCTGAGGTGGGTGGATTGCTTGAGGTCAGGAGTTCAAGACCTGCCTGAGCAAGAGCAAGACCCTGTCTCTAAAAAATAGCAGGGTGTTGTGGAGGGTGCCTGTAGTCCCAGGTACTTGGGAGGCTGAGGCAAGAGGATAGATTAAGCCCAAGAGTTAGAGGTTGCTGTGAGCTGTGATGCACTCTACCAAGGGTGACAAAGAGAGACTCTGTCTCAAAAAGAAAAAAAAGTTAAACAAAAAATCACAGAGAACTTTTAGCCAATAATTTCAATGAAATAAATTTGGAAAAGACTTTATGAACAAAGATAGTCATTGCCGGGTGGCTCCTGTGGCTCAGCGAGTAGGGCACCGGCCCCATATAACGAAGGTGGCGGGTTCAAGCCCAGCCTCGGCCGAACTGCAAAACAAAAAAAAAATAGCCGGGCGCTGTGGCGGGCGCCTGTAGTCCCAGCTACTAGGGAGGCTGAGGCAAGAGAACTGCTTAAGCCCAAGCCCAAGGTTGCTGTGAGCAGTGTGACGCCACGGCACTCTACCCAGGGCGATAAAGTGATACTCTGTCTCTACAAAAAAAAAAAAAAAAAAAGTCTCCTTCACCTCCATTGCCACCTTTTCAGAGGCCTTCCCCTACCCTCCCCCAACCAAACAATAGCCTTGTATAAGTTTCTTGTTGCTGCTGCGACAAATTGCCACAAACTTAGATGTTTAAAACAATGCAAGTATTGGCTCGGAGCCTGTGGCTCAACAGGCTAAGGCGCCAGCCATGTACACCTGAGCTGGCAGGTTCGAATCCAGTCTGGGCCCCCCAAACAACAATGACAGCTGCAACCAAAAAATGGCCAGGCATTGTGGCAGGTGCCTGTAGTCCCAGCTACTTGGGAGGTGGAGGCAAGAGACTTGCTTGAGCCCAGGAATTGGAGGTTGCTGTGAGTTGTGATGCCACAGCACTCTACCCAGGGTGACAGCTTGAGGCTCTGTCTCAAAAAAAAAAAAAAATGCAAATATTATCTTATAGTTCTGGAGGCCTGAATTCCAAACTGGATCTCCATGGGCTAAGCTCAAGGTGTCAGCAAGACCATGTTCTTCCCGGAGGCTCTGGGGAGAACCTGTTCCTTGCCTTTTCTGGCTTCTAGAGGACCCCCTTCTTCCTCCATCTTCAGGGCCAGCGATGTTGGGCTAACTCCCTCCCACACTACTGTCTCCCTGGGTCTTTCTTCCATCTCTCCCTTCCATTTCTAAGGATCTCAGCAATTATACTGGGCTATCAGATAATTCAGAATAATCTCCCCCAATTCAGCCTCAACTGATTAGTAGCCCACAATGCTTCTGACCATAACTACCTGAAATCAGGCCAGATGTCACAAGTTGAGGGCACAGTCATCCAGTCTGCCCTCATTTCACCAGACATAGGCTCAGGAGTCCTTGGACCACTCTCATGTCTGACCAGCTGGCTACAAACTCAGGGGTTCTCACCCCTGATAGTTTGTTAGAATGACTCAAGGAACTCAGGAAGGTTCTATATTTATGATTATAAGAGGCTATAAATCAGAGCCAGCCAAAGGGAGAGAGACAGGTAGGGTGAGCTCTCATAGAATTTCAGACATGAAGCTTCCATTGGTTGAGTAAGTTGGCTTACTCAACACTCCTGTCCAATCCACTTTTCCCTTGTTTTCCTCTACTATGACGTCTAGAGAGAGTCTGGAGTTTCTCAAACTCTCTCAAAGCAAGTGACACAGATCTGGCCAATGAGATACAAGTAGAATCTCTGTGAGGGGTGTTCTAGAAATAGAAAAGGCCCAATAAAAAGGGAGACGGGCTTGACTAGATCAAAATGTGGTCTTCTCCTCCTCTTCCTATTTCAAATGCCAAATGATGTCAGGAGCAGCAGCAGCCACCTTGCAAACATGAGGGGCAAATTAAGACTAATGCCCTGAGAAAGGCAGAGGGGTAGGAAGATTCTTGGCCTACAGGGATATCACTGAGCAACTGGACCAGTGTCAGCAATCACTCAGCTCTGGGTACTAGTTGTTATTCTCCTACTCACATAGTCCTAATTTATATACTCTCTAAACCTCAGTTTGCTCTGCCATTAACTGGAGCTAATATTATTTTAGTCATGTTGTGTGTCAGAAACTCTTCTAAGTGCTGGTGGCAAAGCAGTGAACAAGAGATAAGGTTGCTATTCTTTTTGCATTTTACATTTAGGTGGGAGAATCAGATAATGAACCCACAAATAGACAAGAATGTATATGACAGTGAAAGTCCTAGAAAGAAAAATGAAAGTGGTGTGATGCATAGAGACTGGTGCAGAGATGACATGGGGTCTTCATGATATGACTCTGAAAGGAGATGAAATTTCAGCTGAGACCTAAATATGAATAGAAGGACAGAGATAGTGTGTGTGGAACAGCATTCCAGGCAGAGGGACTAGCAAGGATCAAGGGCCTGAGTTACAGCCAAGTGTGGTAAGGGGGCAGGCTAAAAAGAAGGCCTGGCGGCTGGAGGGTGGAACGTGAGGATAGAGGTGAGACCAGAGAGGTGGGCGGAGTCAGATGACAGGTCTTGATAAACAAAGGGACATATGTTTTCTATTCCTGTAAATGCAAAAGAGAAGCCACTGTGGCCTTTCAGAGGAGTGTGGGGAAATGACTTGAGTACCTGGCACACTACAGGTGCTTAATGAACGTCCATGGCTTCATAAATGTCTACAGTTTGGTGGAGGGTGCATCCAGCCTGCCCTTCTCAGGGTCAGCCAGTCCCTTCCTTGTATCTCCTGCCTCATGCCCCCAACTCCTGAATGAGGATCCCTCTGGCTGCCTTTAATTCCTCCTTGCCCTGTGCTTTTCTCCCCTCCAGGGCCATTGCTCCCTCCAGAGCAGGCGAACATAATTGCTGATTTCTACAATGACATAAAAATCTAAGAGGCACAATCAATACAGCACACACACATCATCGTCTTTCATTGCAAACGATAAAAAGTGTAAACAGCAGGGGTGGCAGCAGCTTGGGAGACTGCAATGGGGGTGGGGCAGGCTGCCACTGCCTACCTGCCCATCACCCCCTTCAGGGGTACAGGGTCCCTCCAGTGGGGAGGATGGTTACCTTCTCCACTCTAGGGACCAGGGCCCCTCATTAAAGCCCAATGGGTAAGTGGTTTTTCCTCTTTTTTCTGGCAGAGGCAGTAATCCTAGTCTCTTTTACTTGACTTCAGAAATCCTATTTGCCCTCCCTTTCACTGTTTTAAATGCTTTTTTCTTGCTTCCTTTGCATCTTCCATGTCTTCTAAAGTATAGAGCTAGGGGTGGCTTCTGTAGGACTTGTCAGGGTCTTGTTTGTCACAACCCCATGAATCGACCTTGACCCCATTTTAACCCCGGTCCTCCACGGCTAACTTCTTCTGCTCCATGTCCAGCCTGCCACCCAGCTTGTCTTAGAACGTGCACAGAAACCATTATCTCACCAGCTCTCACACACTCCCGGCGATGACTTCTTCAAACTAGTTACTTAATGAACGTCATCCAATTCCGATTCTGTCTTGCCATAGTCTCATTTGCGAAAGCCAATCTGCTTTATGATTCTAACCTCTGGCTAGAAACTGCTCCCAATTTCATGTCATCCATAAACTTGATGAACGATTAGCTTGCTTCTCTGCAGTCATTCATTTATTTATTCAACCAAGTATTTAGTGAGTGCCTACTGGATGCTGGGTGCTGGATACAGAATTAAAGGAGACATAGAGCCTGCCTTTGAGAGACTCCTATTTGCGAGATGTAGCCCACTTGGAAATGGTTCACATTTGGTGTGAGTGGTGCCTGCTTTCTGCAGGGAAGAGGCTTCTTCAGGGGAAGGGCCGTTTAAATTTGTTTTAAGATGCTGGAGTGGATTTTGCTAGCTGGCAAAGAAGGGACGTCCAGTTAGAAAGACTAGAATGTGCATAGGCAAATCTTTCTGGGTGGGAGGGAAAAGCAATCTATTGACATGTCCAGGGCTCGGAGTCTTTTAGAACTAGGCTGCTTCCTCTGTCTCTTTCAGCTCTACTCATTTCCCTGTTAGCTTTATGCTGAGGCTCCAGGTGGACACAAAAAGATTATACCCTCCCAGGTTCAAATCCAGGGAAAATCAACCTCCTTAAGTCTCCTTGAAGCTTCCTGGGTCACATGTACATCTCTGGCCAACCAAGATGGCCTGGGGAATTTAAGTATTCTGATTGGCCAGGCCTGAACCCCGCCCTAGGCCCTGGGTGGAGTCAGCTCAGTCTGAAGCAGTGGACTCAAAGGGAGGGAAGTGGGAGGATTCCCAGGGAGAAACTGGGGGCTGCTAGCTGTGGAAGGGGTGAAGGGATGCCCGGCTGAGGAAACACAAATGATACCCACTGTGTAGTTCAGCAGGGGGCTCTGTGTTCCCAGGCGGTGGACGGGGAGCCATTTGGCTCTTTTCCCCATGTTGGATACCATCCTCTCTGAGGATGAGGGTAGGGCGTCTGAGACCTCCTGGTCACCATGTTCTTCTGTTTGCAGGCTGGTTGAGAATTTTCTTTTCTCCTTTGCCAGATGCTGGATTGAAGCCAGTCAGCAAGTAATTTCCAGTCACTTCCCCAGCCCACCCTGTCCTCAGTCTTCCTGTTCTTCAAGCTCTTTTCATTTCCTCAAGAATCAATCCCATCTAGCCCATTCTGCAAACGCTATGGGGGCCCCCAAACCAGCCCCTTCTAGTTGGAATTTAGCATGGGAAGGTCAGCCCAAGCCGGGATCACCAGCTTTACTGGGTTGCTCATTCACACATCCTGGGTGGTACCCGCCTCTCCAAGCACTACAGCTGTCATTGGAATTAAGGAAACTGGGCTGGAGGATGGGCCTGGGCCTTGGGGATAGACAGATCTAGGTTCTAGTCTGTAGCAACCAGGATGAGTTTCATCTACAGATGATAGAAACCACCCCAAAGAGGAAAAACAGCAGCATGAATGAGATTCATGTAGAAGTTTATTTCTCTCTCAATCAGGGTCCTGCAGGCAGGAGTCTGGGGCTGAACGAGAGGCTTGTCCAGAGTCCACAGCTGCCATTCTCTCCTGCTGCTCAGCCTTACCTTCAGTGGCTTCTGCTTCAGAGGCCAAGGTGGCTGTTGAGTTCCAGCTGCCAGGAGGAGATAGGCACTAAGAAGGACATGCCCTCTCTTGGAAGACATTTCCCAGAACTGCCTGCTACATGTGTGCCTACAGTCAGAATTTAGTCATGTGGCCAAAATGGCTGCAAGGGAGGTTGGAAATAGTCATGATTCCAGGCAGACATGGGCCCAGAGGGAGGAAAAAATAGGCGTCAGGCATAAATAACAGTCTCATCTCTGGAGCCCCTAAATGTGCTCATATCCATGATTTCACCTATTTTCCTGCGAGGAGGGAACTGTATTCCCCCATTTTACAGATGCAGAAGTTGAGGCAGAGGGAGATGGAAAGATTAGCCTAGCATGCATCTATTCTCTGTCTCTTCTTCCTTTGCTAACCCTGTCCTTGCTCTTGCCCTGGACCCAGGACATGTCCTTGCTCTTGCCCTGTTCCCAGTTGTTCTTGAATTATTCTTTTTTTTTTTTTTGAGATAGAGTCTCAATCTGTCCCCTGGGCTAGAGTGCCTAGCTCACAGTAACCTCAAACTCCTAGGTTCAAGCGAGCCTCCTGCCTCAGCCTCTTGAATAGCTGGGACTACAGGTGCCCACCACAACACCTAGCTAATTTTTTTTTTTTTAGTAGAGAGGGGCGTCTCATGCTTGCTCAGGCTGGTTTCAAACTCCTGAGGTCAAGTGATCCTCCTGCCTTGGCCCCCCAGAGTGCTAGGATTTACAGGTGTGAACTACCACGCCCAGCCTGTCCTTGAGTTATTCTTAAGGAGTAGGGTATTTTGTGTCTTGTCTGTATATCCGGGTCCCTGGAACCTGGGCCACCCTGAGAGATTGAGAAGAAGCTCCCTTCTTATCCCCCTGCAGACATACCTGGGTCTGTAGAACCTGTTCCCCAGCAGAGGCAGGTAGCAGGGCTCAAAGCCTTGTTTCCCTCCAAGGCCTAAGCATGCCCATTCATGATTGATGCTGGTTTAGGATGCAGTGAACATGGGTTCTGTTTGTTGGTGCTCTTGAAAAATGTGTAAACCTTTCTGTTTGCACAGCCCATCTGTAAACTAGGGCTAAGCTGCGTCCTTCAGCTCTCTCAAGGGTTCCTCGACGGATATCAAGTGAAAAATAATGTGGGTAATGTGCTCTGAGGAACTCAGGGAAAGCGGCCGCACAAGCCCATGGTGCCACTAAATGATAATTGCCTGGGCCCTAGGAGGGTTGTTCCGGGGGCTTGAAGTGGGGAGAATTGGGGTGGTGAGTGATGCAAGCATCAATCTGGAATGGAACCACTCACTTGTGGGAAAGGGAGGAGCCGGGAAGCCCTGGTGATGCCCTACCATGAAGAGAAAGGTTGTTTCCTAGGCAGGTGGTGAGCAGAGACAGCTGACGTTGTGGGAAAGTCCAGAGGCAGCAAGGATTCAGGAAGGATTTGAGGTCCCCTCCAGCCTAGGCACACAAGCCAGCATCTGCTGAGAGAAGGGAAGGAGGCAGGTTTCAAATGGAGGGTTTACCTGTGGAAAATAGAGAGGTGCTCCAAGTACCAAAGACTCCCATTTAGATGACTGAGGCTGTCCCTCTTAGCTGTCTAATCCACGCCCAGCATATTGCCAAAAGTGCTGCAGTATGCCCTTACAACCCTGCAGCTGATTCCTGTTGCCCTTGAACCCACGAACTCCTCCACCCTGCAGGAGCCCAGCTGGTCTGGCCTCTGTGTTCTCTTTACTTTACCTCTTCCCCTTTGTCCGGCTCTCCTCCTGCCACACTGTCTCCTATTTGTTCCTCTAACCTACCGTGCTCACTCCTGCCTCACAGCCTTTGCCCTTACTGTGCCTGGAATCTTCTTCCTTGCAGCTCTCTGCACAGCTGCTGCTTCTTCAGAGAGCTCTGCTTTCAACTGCCTGCCCTCTCTGCCTCTAAAACAAACCCTTCTCCATCACTGCCATCATCTGGCTGCATTTTATCATCGTACTTAAGACATTTAAAGTGATATGATTTAATTCCTTGTTTATTGCCTGTCTTCCCATGGGAGCATGGCCCCAGGGCAGGGAACCTGTACACCTTGTTCCCTGGTCTCTGCAGTGCCTGGGACGGAGCAGGTGCTCAGTACTGCAGTGGAGAAAGTAGCCTTGGTCTGGGTCCCCAGAAGCGAGCCCCGAGACAAGGTTTTGAGGGCAAGTAATTAATTTGGGACGTGGTAGAGGAATAGGAAAGTGAGACAGGAAAGGAGAGGCAGCCAATACAGGGAGTGTGTTCAAGTCCGTTACCACTGTGGGCAACGAGAGCCCCATCCCACAGTGCTGGGACCCAGTGTAGACAACATGCCTCAAAGTTAACTCTCAGGCACATTGCAGATGTGGGGAATTTACATACCAGCTCCCATCAGTTATTATTTAAGGAGCTATCGGCTGGGAGTGGGGACTTTGCCAGCATTCTGGATTATAGTGACATGGGCAGAGTGGCCTTCAGAAGCCAGAGATAGGTCTCAGACAAAGAAATGCAGGTGCTGGTGGTTGGAAGTTGGGCTGATGTACATAAAAGCAGAGCATCTACATCACCTGCTATGGAGGAAAGCACCAAAATGGGCAGAGGAAGGGTCCTGGGCATCGGGCACAGCCCAAACTCAGTTACCGACAGGGAGGTCCAAGATTAGGGCCTGAACCAGCCAGGTGATGACATTCAGCCCTTGCTCTTCATGTACTGAGATGCCTTTGGCTGTAGGTAACCAATCCATTTCAAAATGGGTTAAGGACTTTTATCTCACACAGGAGGAGTTAGACAAGGGGTACCTCCAGCCATGGGAAATCAGAGATTTAGGGACCTTGGCTCTTTTCCTGCCTCTGCTCTGTCCCTGCTTATAGGTCAGCTCAACTCTCAGCCTCCTACCCCTCATGGTCACAATATGACTGCTGCAGCTCCAGGAGTCACACCCAGATGCTATAATGCTTAAAGATAGAAGCATCTCTCCTATGGCTCTGTTACAGAAGCAAAAAACCCCTCTGACCTCTGTTCATATGTCATTGACTATAACCTGACTGCATGCCCACTACCCATAAACAAATAAGAGGTATGGGACATAGGACCATCAAGAGTCAGCCTGAACAATATCAGGTTAGAAGGCAATGGACACAGGGCAGGTGATCAATGATGTCTGCTAAACACACTTTCCATTCCACAGCTAAGAACACGATGGTTGAGGGGCCCCAAGCAGCATCCCTAGGAGGAAAAGTGTAGGTTGAGCAGGCAGGACCCGATGGAGGCAGTCTTGAAAGAGGTACCTTAGCTTTTGATCTGTAGAGAGACCCGGGCCCTGGCAGATGGTTCCCTGGCTTCCTCAGGTTTCTGGTTCTCCCAACAGCTTCAGGAGGCAAGCCTGGGGCAGGAGGAGTTTGGAGAAGCTGGTGGGGGGAGACCTCTGCTTCCCCTCTGCAGGTTTGCACTTTTTTGGGCAGCTAATTACTTAGGATAGATGATTCTGACTCAGATGCAAGCCCCCTCCTCCTGTTCCCCCTCTCTCCAGCTGGGACAGAACAGGTGGTGGAGGGAGCAGAGGGCTTTAGCGTCACTGCTGTCACTACTGTGGCTGCTTACAGGGCCATTCGTCACTGGGGGTGTTTATACCCCACTTGGGGCCACAGCCTGAGCAGAACAGGTGGTGTATTGAGAGGAAGCAAGTGGGGAGGTGACGGGGAATTAACTCTTCTGGCACTGTCTCTAGAAGGGGGTCTGGGGCTCGCTGGAGGTGGCTGAAGACATAGGGGCCTCACAGAATGAGGGAGTAAACTGCAAGAGGCATTTTAACTTCTCCTGTGTTTGGAAGATTTGAAGATTAAGAAGACTGGCTATTGGTGGTTTGCTGGGGGTGGGGCATGAAAAAAGCCCCAATCTGGAGCATTTGGGGATTGCAGTCATGTAAATACTATACTCTTACCTGGGCTGATTTTAAGCTGCCAGTTGTGGAATAGCCAAACTGGTGAATCTTGAGTACTTAAGAATTGGGTCCGGGATGGCGCCTGTGGTTCAAGGAGTAGGGCGTTGGTTCAGGTTCAAGCCAGGCCCTGGCCAAAACTAAAAAAAAAAAAAAAAAAATTGGTTCCTAGGAACTTGAGGCTATTCAGGTATAGCATCTAATTTATTTATCCATTGGCTTAGTAGGAAATTGCAGGGCACCTTCTGTGTCTGGAGCCATGGTTTGGGCACACCAAGCAGACCCAGTTCCTACTCCCCTGAGCACACAGATACAGCTGAGATCATCTTAGACTTGGACAGAGTTACTGGGCCAGCAATTTAACAGAGAGCTGTTGGGGGGTGTGTGGCCTTGAGATCTCAGCATCATCCCTCTGTGTCCAGACTGAGTTTATAAAGGAGATTGCAATCTACTTACGTCCTTACTGGGCAGTTTTGCTGTCCTGCCTGAATGGAGGACGGTGAAGGCTTGGGTCTTTTCCGTCCTGGCCATTCTGGAACTCTCTTCTACTCATATCACACGTTCCCCTTTTATGACTTCCCTTCTGTCTCCCGGCCACCTATGCCCTCTGCTCAGGCCGAAAGGCGTCCTTTGAGACAATCTCTGAGTTCTGGAGGTCAGGATGACAGCGGATAGCATTTCCCTAGGCAGGGACGAGGGGATAGGCGGTAGGCGGCTCATTGGCCATCTTTTCCCCAGTAGCAAACCTTCCTTCCCTCGCCCTGCTTCTGGGGCAGACGGTCCTAGGCTCTAGGCTCGGCCCAGCCAGCACGAGCAGAAACTTCATGCCCAGGATCAGCTCTTAACCTGAGCCTCTTCCTACCTGAGATGCAGCTCAAACTCCTGCCCTCTCCACCTCAGCGCCTTCTGAGAACACGTGGCGGTACTTTATGAGCCATCAAGGGTTCTGGAGGCTGGCTGAGCTAACCACTTTCCAAGTGTCCCCCACCCCCACCCCCGCCCTCTCATCTCTGCAATGTGGGCAGGGCGGGGGTGACAGCGACGCAGGCAGACACAGCCTTCTGTTATTTTCACTTGCACCTGAATCTTCAAATCATGCGTGTGTCCCGGCGAGCGCGGCTTTGGCGGGAAGCTGTTAATAATAGATACAAGCGACGGTCTGGTAACGAACTGCTGGAGACAGTAATTAGCATTTTAATTTAGGCATTTTCTTCACACTCACCTCTGGAGACCCGAGTTCGAATCTGAAATTGGGGTCACCAGCGGCGGTTTGCCTGTGTCCTCTAGTCCCCCCATGGTGGTTTGTCTTTGTCACGCAAGCGGCCACAGCCCAGGGCCTAGGGTGGCCTGAGGGGGGCGCTGTTTGTCCAGGCTCGGCGCCGAGCCGGCGAGGCGGAGCAGCGCGGAGGGGCGCGGGGACGTGGACAGAGCCGCCCAGCCCTGGGGCGGGGGCGTGCGGTGCAGAGGTGGGCAGGGACTGAAGAATGGGAGAGGAAGGGGCCTGGGCGCGGGAAGAGCTGTGTGCCCCCCTTACGGGGCCAGGACGGACTGTCAGTCTTCCCTTTCACAAGCATTCATTTTCTTGATTTTTCTTCAAGCCCAGATTTCCTGCTTTCCTGCTCAGCAGCTTGCGATGGCTGGAGCGTTAGGAATAAATGACTTAATGGACTTATTTTCTTTCTTTCTTTGACAAGACGAGATTTTAAAGCCACAAGCACAAAAAGGAAAGTCCTCTTTTCCCTCAGTGTTCCAGGGCTGGGGGTAAAGTTTCTGCAGCTTTGACGTCTGGAGAGAGACAAGCTCATCCCTGTTTACAGTGGCCCTGTGGAGGGGAGCACAGTTCGTATCCCCTTTTCCCAGATCCCCACACCTTGGGTGGGGAGTAGGCAGAAGTAGGCAGCTCCTTCTGGGACAATTCCCAATTAATCAAGCCCTGCTGTCTCAGCCCCACTTCTGACAATCAGGGTTGTTGGAAGATAGCCACGTGCACTAAAAAATGACCTACATATTCCCCTCAAGGCAAAAGCATCTTTGATTTCTGAGGTGGCATTTCCAGCCTCCCACGGCTTTAGGGTCTGCCAGAGACGAGACTGGATCCAGAGGTGAATGGGTCTTGAAGAGGAAGGTTATTATTAGGGCTCTGAAAGCCCATGGTGGACAGAACAAGGCGGCTGTCTCCCAACACACTAGCAGAGTGAACCAAATCTGCCAGTGCTTTGGGCCCAGTGTTCAGGGCTAGTGCAGCGGTGTGTATGTTGGTAGAAAAGCTGGGGAGCTTTCTTTTGTCTCACGTCTGATGTCATCTCCATCACTCAGGAATCTTTAGGTTGCACATGATGAAGGACAAAACTCAAAATAACCTAAACAACTGCCTAGGCCTGGTAAACAGCAGTGACAACTACTACAACAACAGCAGAAAGTCTGGCGTTGTGGCAGATGCCTGTAGTCCCAGCTACTCAGGAGGCTGAGGCAAGAGAATTGCTTAAGCCCAAGAGTTTGAGGTTGCTTT
>CAUYON010043713.1:0-23423 GCA_963573935.1 Arctocebus calabarensis | reverse complement strand
CTTATTAAATGTAGAGTATCAATGTCTTTATATAGTGATCGAGAAAATGCCATGAAGGCTATCTGTAACAGTACGATGAAAACATTTCTGAATGTATATGAATCATGCCCTATGATTGCACCAATGTACAGAATTATGATTCAATAAAATTATTAAAAAACAAATAAATAAATAAATAGAATGTAAATGAATAATGGACAAAAAAATGTTGACTTTAAAGCCAAGGTTATTGCCAGTAACAGGGAAAAATAGATATTTATTTATTTATTTGCAGTTTTTGGCCAGGGCTGGGTTTGAATCTGCCACCTCTGGCACATGGGCTGGCGCCCTACTCCTTTCAGCCACAGGCACAGCCCACTATTATTATTTTTTAGCCTGTTATGTCATTGATATGAAGCTCATTTTCTTTCTTTCTTTTTTTGAGACAGGACCTCACTATGTCACCCGTGCTAGATTACAGTGGCACAATGAGAGCTTGCTGCAACCTCTGGTTCCTGGTCTCAAGCAATCCTCACACATCAGGCTTTCAAAAAGCTCAAATTATAGGCCTGCACCACCACAACTGGCTTGTTTTTAAACTTTGATCTGTAGACACAGGTCTCACTATGTTGCTCAGGCTGGTCACAAACGCCTGACCTCAGGTGATCCCCACTCCTCTGAGACAGCACTAGGAGTATAGGCACGAGTTGACCTATACCCCCAAATAAATAGTTTCTGAATGGTACAGAAGCCAATTAACCAGGAAAATACACAAATTATAATTTTATACATCCCTAAAATCATAGTCTAAAAACATCTAAATTAGCAATTAAGAAAACAAAAGGAGACTTGACTAAATGCTCAGCCTACCAAGGGCTAAAAAAGATTTGCAAAGTTGATTGTGTGATAAGCTTCTCTTAATAATTTCAGAAGGCTAATTACTTTCTTGTGCTCTTAGAACATTTATATACGTTTGCAATTTGCATGTTCAAATAGCAAATGTCACAAGCACGCAGAGCAACAGACACAGTGAAATTAAGCAAGAAAAAAATAAACAAGGTGACACGAAAATACCCAAATATTTGAAAAATAAACAAAACAGCTCCCTCCCATCCATCAAAGCAGAACTCATAGTGGAAATTTCTTTAAAGAATATTGGACTAATAAAATCTTGTAGGATGTAGCTGGAGCTGTGATGTAGAAGAAATTTGTACCTTTAAAAAGTTATATTAGATGGGGCTGTGGCTCAACGGGCTAGGGCACCAGTCAGGTGCCAGAGTGGCAGGTTCGAATCCAGCCCGGCCTACCAAACAACAATGACGGCTGAAACCAAAAAATGGCCGGGCGTTGTGGCAGGCGCCCTGTAGTCCCTGCTACTTGGGAGGCAGAGGCAGGAGGCTCGCTTGAGCCCAGGAATTGGAGGTTGCTATGAGCTGTGATGCCACAGCACTCTCTCCAGGGTGACAGCTTGAGGCCCTGTCTCAAAAAAAAAGTTATGTTAGAAAAGAATAAAACCAGGTGGTGCCTGTGACTCAGCGAGTAGGGGACCAGCCCCATGTACAGAGGGTGGCAGGTTCAAACCCAGCCTCAGCCGAACTGCAAAACAAAAAACATAGCCAGATGTTGTGGTGGGAGCCTGTAGTCCCAGCTACTCAGGAGGCTGAGACAAGAGAATCGCCTAAGCCCAGGAGTTGGAGGCTGCTGTGAGCTGTGACGCTATAGCACTCTACTGATGGTGATAAAGTGAGACTCTGTCTCTACACACACACACAAAAAAAAAGAAAAAAACAAAACCACAAAATGATAAAGTGAAAGATACCCAATAGAAAGAAAAAGACAGTGCCTAAAGTTAGGAGACAGTAATATTATAAAGCCCTTTGTAAGAAGAACCAAAATAAAAAATACTTAAAATTATGAATGGAAAAAAGGAAGCACCAGAAATCCTACAGGAAGCAAAATTAATATGATACATATTTAAAGTTTGCCAATAAATTTGAAAATGTGTACGAAATAGGAAAAGTTCACTAAGAAATACAGAAATTACCCAACCTAACAAAGGAAGAAATTTTATAAGTCTGAACAGATTTTTATTTATTAAAAACATTGAATAACTCAGTCTCTTTCCAGAAAATAAAGTGCATTTCCAGAGGGCTTCACCAGTAAATCCTTACTGTTAATGAAGAAATAACTTGAAGAAGGAGAGTGTAAGAAAAAGAATAACTACCACTCTCGCAGGAATGAAAGGGACCATTTTTCAGCTTGTTCTATGGAGCCAGCATAATGGTAATCTCAAAGTTTTGAAGAAAAAAAGAAAATTATGTGCCAATCTTTCCTCTGAGCATTAAAAGTACAACAAATCTTTTAGCAAACCAGAAATTTTTTAAAGTACAGTAATCCATTGCAACCAAATTTGATCTATTGAAGGACTGCATGATTGTTTAACCTGGCAAGAACACCCATTTGCTCCACTTTTAGTCCTCCTTGAGCAAGTAAAAGAAAAAGCAGTCATAAAAATTGGCAATTAATAAGTAACAGGGTGCTTATTCATAAATGATACGATTGTGTGCATTAAAACATTTAAAGATGTTTTAAAATACTATGTGAACTGCAACAGGGTCTCAAGATTCAGGGGTAACATAGGAAAAGTAAGAAAAGAAAATAGTATTTGCTTAATGATGTACATGTAATTTACATGTATTTTTAAACTATTAGTAGAAAAATGGGGAAATGGTGATATTCAAGTGTTATTAACATTGATTCTGGATGATTAAAACAATATTGAGATTATTTTATGATTATAAGTGTCCGGTAGATTTAAACACATTTTATGATTTCTTCCAAAGCTATTATTTCTTTATCTAATTGGATATCTGCTTCGTTCACACTTCCTCTTTTAGACTAATTCTGCTTAAGGACTTATTCAAGTTGACTGCATAATTTCACAAAGGATTTAGAATATATTATACTACCTCAAATGTAAGTAAATTTGAAAAACATAAATTTGGAAATACTGCAAATAGAGCTATAATCCTGAGGAAATATGAGAATAATGGAATTTTCTTATATCATACCATCACCCGTAACATCCAGCAATGCAGTAGATCAAATACTGTATATATTTCATAAATGCTTGGAAAATAGCAAATACCTTTTGAATGATTGCCTTTTCTCAAATCTAGAAAACTGAGTACTTCTCTAGGCTGATAATGACCCTTTCACAAGAACACATCGCTGGAGCCAAACAGTAATGTCACTTTTCATGGACTATTTATCAACTGTGCATATGTTGTTTTCTTTTCTTATTTAGAGTTCATATAAGGGTCCATATGATTAGATTACACACTTGCATTTATAAAGTCAAGTCCAGAGTCTGAGTGGCAGTTGGGTCCTACCACCAGGAAGTGTGCCCAGCCCCACATCCCCTTCAAGGGTGACATGAACGGAGCTTTTTCCCAAGAAGACAGATGAATGGCCAACAAACATAGGATTTTCATCATTTGTCACCCTTTGGGCCAATTTTATTAATCTGTAAATGCCAAACCATTTGAGAACTTTATTTTTGTCATTTTATTGCAGTTATAGAAGCTCAAAAGCTACAATCTCTAAAGTCAGGACAAGTGGAAGTACACTCACTGTTCTCCAATGGTGCCAACCTATGTCATGTGCTGCAAAAATGCCACGTCACAACCAAATACGTTAGCTTCACCCAGAATTATATTTTTGCAAAAATTCTCTTAATAATTACATCAAGAAGAAAAAAAATGTAGGAAGTGTTCCTCTTTGGTTTGTAAAGATCCTACCAATCATTTAAAATTTCTTTTTTTTTTTTTTGAGACAGAGTCTCACTATGTCTCCCTGGGTAGAATGTCGTGGAGTCACAGCTCACAGCAAACTCAAACTCTTGGGCTTAAGTGATTCTCTTGCCTCAGCCTGTGCCCGGCTATGTTTTGTTGTTGTTGTTGTCATTATTGTTTAGCAGGACCAGGCAGGATTCGAACCCGCCAGCCTCAGTGTATGTGCCCAGTACCCTAAAAACTGAACAGCAGGCACCGAGCTATCTCTTCCCTCTTTTCTATGACATTCCCTGGAGGCAGAAGGAATTGAGCTCTCTTTAAATGCCCTAAACCTCTGTTCATTCTACACCTTGGCTAAGCTTTAAGAGTGTAGTAATGTGCTCTCCTGGGCTGCCGACCTCTGTGCACTTAATATTACCAACAGGTGATAATGGGGTGGGAGAAGAAACCTGAAAACTCTTCTGTTAGAACACTGGTTGCCTGGAAAGGCTACTGTCCAACTGCATAACCACTTTTGAATGTTAGAAGCTGAACATTACCGTTACTAATTCTCTCACCTCTTTTACTGCACGTTCCCTTTGAATTCTAATCTCCTTCGCCTCCTCCCCAATCTCGACAGCTGGGTAGCTTAACACACAGGTGCTGTATGCTTTCCACCTAAAGACACAAACAGTAAAATATATCTTGATATCAGTGACAATTCTGTTAATAATTTGCATCAGGTATTACAGCAGATCGGTTTACACTTAGAAAAATGATTATAACTGTGTTACCTCCTGTTACCTTTCAGATTCAAAATTTAAAAATCTCTCTCTCTCCATATATATATGTATATATGTGTGTATATATATATATATATATATATCTTATTTGAATGTATAACTATGTCAGCTATAAAAAGCAATGTCAAGATGTACTTTCGAAACTGGAAGTTGCCCAACACCATTCTATGCACATTGAACCAATTATTTTCAGAGTTTAATGTTTTGTGCTACTTCTAAGCTTCAGTTTAAAAATTCATGAGCACTTGTTCATAATAGAATGTCACTTTAAATTATTAATGAATTCTTTTTCATGGTGCTTTATATATAATTTTGAAATAAAATATCTAATTGGGAAGCATACTTCAAATTTTTTTCTAAATATCTCGCATTTTTAACTTAAATTCCCAAACATTATATGCCTCTATTTATATAAAATACTATTATCTTAATTAAATTGCTGTGAAACTATACGACTGAATTCTAATATACTGATTGTTACACCTCATATAAATATGTATGTTTTTTACTGTTCAAAATGATAATACATAGGTGTCCTTCTAGTTTGAATTAAATATTTCTAAAAGAATTGAAAAAAATCTCCCAAATTAGAAGTCAGCAACTATGGCAAGTGGGCCAAATCTATCCCATCCTATCCCATCCCATTTATAAATCTGTCCCATTTATAAATAAATAATTAACTTTATTTATTAAAACTATGAATAAAGTTTTATTGGAACACAGCCACACTCATTCATTTCTGTATTACCAATGATGGCTTTTACGCTTTTATGGAGGTGTCGAAGTTTTGCCATAGAAAGTCTATGGCTTACAAAGAGAAAAATATTTATTTCTTCTCAAGAAAAGTTGAATCATGTCCTAAATTAAAAATATATTGTAACTTTTTAAAAGTATATCAAATCAAAAATGAAATGCACAACTCTGTGATATAAAAGTCATCATATGGCATTTCCCATGTGTTACCCTATTTTGAGTAATTTTGGTGTAATAACTCACCAAATCATCACAGTAATTTAATGAGACAAAGTCAGGGGCAGAGCTGGGATTTAATTCCCACCAATGTGACTTCAAATTCAGGTCTTACCAGCACTCGTCTATACCAACTTCTGTACGTGGAGATGTCCGTGCAGCTTGTCAGAGAGGATCAAAAAAGAGCAGCTGGCCCTAAAGTCATTTCCCAAAATACAACCATAAGAATTTATCATATCCGGATCAACAGAAAGAAATGAAAAAAAAAATCCTTTGATTTCAAGAACAGTCCCTGAGAGTTTTGTGACTCAGTAAATTTTAGATATTTCTAAAATTAGAAAACAAGCTAAGCATCCACAAAGTCAAGTATTTGAGCTTTTAACCTTAATTTTAAAAAAGAACCAAAAAAAATCACTTCTAATAAAGAGACAGAGAAGGAAAAAATTTCCTACAGTTCACTTGGTGTCTGATCTATTAAAGACTATTACTAATATGTGAAGTAGTCCAACTTGAGAGGAAATCATTTCCCCCATTAAAAATTAATTTATATACACAAAGTCATTAACAAAATTTTTAAAAATCTGAGTTATTGAGACCGGCCAGTGTCCATCCAAAAACAGATATCTTAGTAATAAATAGGATTATGTGCGGGTCAGAAGTGTTTAAGATACATTAAAAATGTCTTGAGAAGAAGAACCCCTTGCTGTTTTTTAATTAGTCTTAGAACAAAGTCTCATGGGGCAACTGTCCAGTCTAGTCGCTACCCTGCCCAGATCACTGTCAGAGGAGATGCTTGAAACCCTGGACTACAAGAAAATTCATCCCCTCACTGTTGGCTATCTCTTTCTGTAGAAAGAGATCTAGAACAGCAAAACAGTCTTGTTCCCTCTTTTTGGTCTGGCAGCAGCCCCAGCAATCCCAGACCCTTCGATCTCGAGTGAGCATCTGACTCCTTGTCGGTTGCTGTCACAAGACAGTTAAGACCTGAAATCAGAGGGCTGGGTACCAGATGCCATCTTAATGATTAGTGGCTCACTTCTCTTTACTTACTTTCGTTTTTCCTATTATGATAGAAAGAGACCACCATTTGAGAACTCCCTTACAGGAAATAGAGAAGAAAAAGGCAAAAGATTATATGGAACACTTAGGGAAAAAAAACTGCCATGGTTTATTAAGTATTTATTGAGTATCTGTTCAGTTAATGCTCAAAAAATGTTACATACAGAGTCATTTCACATCTAAGAAAAAATATTATTAACTGATGATCCATACTGAACCTCAGGGTCAAAGCATTCATGTTAGACATACTTTTATCTGCAAATATGAATGTTACTTTTTTTTTGCATTATTATTATTGCTCAATATTTCATTGCAGCAATCATCTGATTTCTTTTCCGAATGTATTTATCTTCATTCATTCTTTACAAGGCTTTTGTTTCTAGTCCTTATCTTAAACATTGTTATTGTTATTAAATTTTAAGCCTTTTTAATTC
Organism: Arctocebus calabarensis; assembly: GCA_963573935.1. Classification (NCBI taxonomy): domain Eukaryota; kingdom Metazoa; phylum Chordata; class Mammalia; order Primates; family Lorisidae; genus Arctocebus; species Arctocebus calabarensis. The sequence continues at coordinate 16,406 of CAUYON010043713.1, read as the reverse complement.
TGTGAAGGCAAAAAGTAGAAACCAAATAAACACATGTATATGTATAGAGAAAATTTAAAAATATATATGATTTAGATTCTAAGGGAGGAAATAATTTTAGGTCTTTTTTCTTTTCCAGGTAACAAAGAGAAATTTTATTTAAGAACAAAGGGAGAGTTTAGAGAACTTTCAAAGAGAGTTGGAAGTGGGTTCCTCTCCTGATGGCAGAGAACATGAGAGAGACCATAATCTTAGTTCTTACGACTTGATTTTTTTTTCCAATAGATTTGGATGAGAGTCAATGTTTTGCCTCTCTGCAGATTGGCCTCAAATTTATATATAGATGAAATTATTTTTTGTTGCATCTAATAACACCATAGGGTCTTCTCAAATATTTTTATTTTAATAGTTATTCTATTTTTTTTTTTTTAGGTATTCCATTTTCTCTTTTAATTACCTGTAACAATTACTCTAATGCCATGAAGCAAAGCTGTGGAATGCAGGAGGTAAAACATGAAGATGAAACAAACTCAAAACTCAGCCAAAATCAATGGACTGACTCATTTTAAGAGAATATGTATTTCAGGGGAGGCTGGAACCCAAAATGTGCCAGAATCTAAAACTAATGGGGATCAAAAGTCTTCCACCGTTTTGGCTTCTAGTCTTTTCAACCCATTTATCTTCAATAATAAGATAGGAGACAGACTATAAACCTTTCAAATTTTCAAAAAGTGTTACCAAGTTCATTTCTTCCAACCACAAGCAAGAGTCAGCTCTTGTGAATCCAGTAATGTTTCAGCTACACTATCTTCTTTTGATGTGACATCATTTACTTAAGGGTTAAAAAGAATAGCAAGTTTGCCTTATCTTTTTCACAGGAATTAATACAACAATGGAATAAGCCAAAGTAACTTTGCTTTGGAGCCAAGTCTAAATCTAATACACAATATAGGGTCTTCTTGAAGCCTCGACTTTTCCAGCATTGTGCATTACTGGGTCCTACTATTTAAAAAAGTCAGCCGAGAACTAGTATATGTGTATTTTTATACTCCATAAGTTTTATCAAAAATAGTAACTTAAAAGCATTAACTTTTCGCACTAAAGCTGTGATTATTAAAGAAGCTACACTAACTATAATCCTAGTACTCTGGGCGGCCGAGGTGGGTGGATTGCCAGAGCAGGATCTCATCTGTAAAACTAGCCAGGCATTGCTGGTAGAGCCTGTAGTCCCAGCTACTTGGGAGGCTCAGGTAAGAGAATCACTTAAGCCTGAAAAGTTTGAGGTTGCTGTGATCTGTGATGCCATGACACTAACTCTACCAAAGGGCAACAAAGAGACTCTGTCTCAAAAAAAAAAAAAAAAACAGAAGAAAAGAAGAAGTTATACCAAGAAAACTTAGCCTTTATGAAAGTAAGTTTAGGAAACACAAATGAAATATCTTGGAGAATCTCATTCTCAGGGCTCTACTTTCAAATTAAATATTTATAATAGGCATTAGAAAACAATATTTCTGCCTGGCTAAACTAGTCTTCCATAAGAGCAAAAGAATGCATTACATCATTGTTAATTCAATTATATGCAGCATTTATTAATGTTTATCATGAATACTGACACTTCACACGCATTAATTCAGCTGTCATAGCATTGTCAGATACCTATCAATTCTTTCATTACAACGAATTTATATTCATTTCTATGATACATTCATTAGAGTGGGAGACTAGTCCATAAATTAAACTATGAAATTATTTTGCAAATCTTAATTCAGATGTACGTGTTCAGCATTCCCTTAAAAAGCTGTTATAAACACAGTGTCAACTGCATTTTTTTGCTTTGTTTGGGGTTATTCCCAACTCCTACTTTTTAAAGGGACCTGTAATTCGAACCAAAGCATACAGCATTGTAAACATCATAGCTTAGTCAAGCCTACCTTAAACATACTCAGAACTCTCCTGAGCCTACAACCTCAGCATGGTTACATAGAGTGATTCCTACTGGATGTGTCTCACTTTTGCATCATTGTAAAGTTGACAGGCTCTAAGTTGAACCATCTTATGCCAAGGACTGTCTGCACTTTGATATCAAAACTATTGAATATAACTCACATTGGGAAGACTTCTTGCTACTGTGTCATAGTGGAAGCTTCCTGACTAATTATAGGTGTCTATTCGCAATTAATATCAATGCATCAGAGGATTCTGTATGGGAGGTCTTGTTGTAAGTCTTATCTAGAGACTAGTCCAATATATTGAAGAAAATTCTTATACCTTTGCTTCTCCTGGTTAATTTTAGTTGGATCTACAGAACCTCCCAGTTGCAAGCTCAGGTCAGGACCTTTCCTGTTTGAAGAGGCCCATCTAGTCTCAACCTTAGTCTCTAGATCTTGTGGGATTTTGTCACATTACTAGTCCTGGCAATTTCTGAGCAATGACTGACAGCTTCTTTACCCTTCTTTAATAATTCCATCCATGATAGCCCGCCATCCCCCTTCACTTTTGTCTCCAAAGCATAGGTTACGATGCATCCGAAAAAGCAAACTATGCCTGAAACCCTAACACCCCAACTCTGCCTCCTCCATGTGGAACCTCACGATTTCCAATGTGACCATTTTAAAACACCAGCATCAGAATCACATCAGCTTGCTGAAAATCCAGCTCCCTGCGTGAACACTCTTCCCAAGTTTTCCATAAATCTTAAATGGCTCTAAATTTTGAAAGTTTATTGTTTAAAAATACAGCTCCCAGGGTTCCAAAATATAGCTACTAAATCATAATTTCTAAAAGTGGCACGATGAAACATTTCTTTGGATAAACACCTCCGCTGGTGCTAATGTACGGAGTTTCTCTCGGCTGTAAATAAGCTTTTGACATTTCTACTCTCTTCAGAATTGTCCAGTTGGCCAACTAACCCAATGGAAATCTGGGCCCAAGAGTGTTGACACTCATTGTTTATACCTCATGTTCTCGGTTGCATCTAGTAAGGGTAGTGGCTTCCAAGACATAAAAATAACATCTTCTCCTGAAAGTGCTGTAGACGTAGCCACCTTCCAAGTAGACCTCCTGGAATTAGGTAGTAATTATCATATGCACTAAGCTCCTTCTTGAGCTTCAACTTGAGGCTCTGGACTAGGACTCTGTCCCCTGCTAAACCTTTAGCCTGGATGACTAAAGCCCCCTCCCATACCATACTCCTGAATTAGGGCAGAGGCAAGACGGAGGGTAACGAATCTTTTTTAGAAAAAATAAATTAAAAAAAAAGCATTGCCATCACAAAATTATAAAAGAATTAAGCACAGAAGTGTGGTGAATGAGCATATTTATTATGTTTCTACAGCTTTCTAGAATCAGAAACTTTATTATGTATACTATTTATTGATATTCATCTATTTATTTTAAATAAATGATTTTCATATTAAATAACTGTGAAATATAGATGCTACTTACAAGTTATTTAACTTAGCTCTGTGATCAATTATATTGAAACTGCCCGAATACTTTCCTCCGTGTTTGTAGAATAAAATTTCTCACATTAGCTTTTCATGAAGGCTTAAAAAATCCTGAATATTAGTTTGCAAAAAATAACCAGATCAGTACTGAACTTTTTAAAATAAACATATGGTATTTACTTAGAAGCATTCAGAATGTCAACCAACAGACATTGATTCAATATCTGGGTGCAACTACAGAGTGGTGTTCAGCTAACAGAACAACACTTATTTCGAATAAACTGTGTCAGAGACAACTGGAGATGAAAACCAACCCCATATGTGACTAATTTGCGCTGTGCCCCATCAAGAACCTGCTTTAAATTCCCAGGCCAATTTGTAGCCCCAGTACTGGACCAGGCAAGGTTAGTGGCTTTTGAGGATATTGCCAGGGCAGGGCTATCTGAAGACATGCTGGACACATGTACACAGCCTTAACATTGCATTTTTTTTTCTTTAAAAGGAGTGATTTGTGTACGGGGGTTAAATGGGTTATAGACAGGAAAAGAAAAGTGTGCTGGAACCAGCTTATTCATCCCCATCCTCTTCATCTTCCTCCTCCTCTTCCTTCTGTTTTTGCTTTTTTTCAGCCTTGACGATGCCCTTTTTTGGTGCAACAGGCTTTCCTTCGGCTCAAGATCCTTTTCCTATGTTTCCTTCTGCATCAGTGTCATTCCACACCCCTCCCAGCTTCTCTGTGACGTCCCCAGTGGGCAAGCGGGGATCTTCTCCTTTGACTTGGGGCCACACTCAGAACACAACAAGAAAGGCCGCAGGAGGCCTCATGGGGGCATTGGGACCCTTGACCTTCTTTTTTGCTTCCCCTTTAGGAGGGATACAGGTTTCTATATCTCTTTCCTAACCAGCCTGTCTGCCTTTGCCATATCTTCAGATTTTCCTCCCTTTGACAGACAAGGTCTCCACCTCTCTGAACCCTTCTTGGAAAACTCTGAGAAGCTGACAGAGGCATCTGGCACTTCTTCTGTGCTCCTCCCGACAGGTTTGCAAAAGAATGCGCACGACAGCATTCTGCTTCTCAGCTTCTCAGAGCCCCCCAGGGCCCGTCTGCCTCCCACTGGCCCTGGCGCTGTCTCTGCAGCAGCCGCCAGAGCGGGGGCCAGACGCAGCCTCCCCCTGCCCCGCTCTAGCCACTATTGAATTTTTTAAAAAATGATCTTTACCATTTCTTTCTTTCCCGTAGAAGCCCACCAAAATAAAATTAGTATGATCTTAAGCACAAAATGTGCCCCCTAAGACCCTTCTTCTCATGCACCCTTAAAGGGCTTTTCTATATTTTTTAATTTCCATATGTACCAGCCAATTCTTCTGAATGATTGCCTCTAATAAACATCTTAAATTACTTGATTTCATTCTGGTCTGCTTTCATAAGATTGAAGTGAAAATAATGAAGGGAGAGTGTCTGTGTGTGCCTAACTAGAGGAAAAGCTGCAATAGTAAAATAATGTTTCAAACCTGCTTGGCATAATCCAGGGCTGCAGAGCCAGGGTCAGACGTCAGGGGTCCTTTCACTGCTCCCGTCCAGAGGGGGACAAACACAAACAACAAATCATTGTAAAGTATTGCTTAAAAATAAACGTGCTGAAGATTCCGCGATTCACATTCATTATCCACTGACCTGGTCTCAACAGACTTCATGGAGAGAAGCAAACCTAATTAGCTCAGGCCCAGCTGTTGAAAAGGGATGGCCCAGTGATTTAGAGAGAAGCATTCGCGCTGTAGAAGCATTTGGAATAGTGTGTGCCTTTACAGGGAAAAAGCACACTGTTATTGAACGTCATAATTTTACATTTGAACTTATGCACCATCATTGCTTTAAATAAAAAAAAAAAGGTCATTAAATAAGGAAGAAATTTGTGGACTAAAGATAAATGCAAGATAAAATAGTTTGCTTTATCTTAAGTCATCTTAACATCTATGGAAAAAGAGGTGTAACGTTTGGGATATTGACAGCAGGGGATTTGTAGAAATGAAGAGAGAAAATAGTATGATAACCAGACAAGAAGACTTAGAGTAGGGTCAGTCCGCACTTCACATCATCCACAGGCATATGGGAAGCTGTAAATTTAGCCTAACAAGACAGGTCCTTACAGAATATCTCTCCTCATAATGCTAATGGGGGAAAAAACATGATTTTGTTACATGTTGTTTTGCTTAAAGTTATAGTTTCCAAGAACCCATTGACAACGTTAAGCAAAGACTTTATGGGTGAAGATAGTGCATTTGGGGAACAGGCAGAAGTCACAAATCAACAAATAGAGAAAAATAACATTCCTTGCATTACTATTATTATTATTGCTTATTACTTTGTTGTAGCAATCGCCTGATTTTTTTTCTGAATGTATTTATCTTCGTTCTTTACGAGGTTTTTGTTTCTAGTCCTTATCTTCATAATAAAAAAAGATAGAAAGAAAGAAAAGAAAAATAACCTAAATAACCAGGGGGGACACTGTGAAATGATCATGTACTTTTGACGACAAAAGTGAAGCTAATCAAAAACCGGTGGAAATCTGACCAGTGTGGACTGCAACCCCCACTCCCACAAGACCTAATTATCAAGTCCTCGTCCTGAAAAAGAGTCAGCATAACAAATTAGCAAAGACAACAGCAAGGAATTTGCAATATTACTTAAACTTGATTCATAAATCAGCAGCAAGATACGAGAGGATTGACTTTCATTTTGGGAAAAGTTCTGCGGTGGATAAAATGCTATCAAAAGTCTTGCGTGATACAGGGAAATCTTTCACGAAAGAGAGAAATGATCAGGCCAGGTGCTCATGCCTGTAATTCTACACTGGGAGGCCAAGGCGGGTGGATTCCCTGAGCTCAGGTGTTGAAGACCAGCCTCAGCAACAATGAGACCAGTCTCTACAAAAAATAGAAAAACTAGCCCAGGGTGGTTGCCTGTGGCTCAAAGGAGGAGGGTGCTCCCCCCATATGCCGGAGGTGGCAAGTTCAAACCCATCCCCAGCCAAAAACTGCAAAAAAAAAAAAAAAAGAAAGAAAAGCCCAGTATCATGGCGGGCACCTGTAGTCCTAGCTACTCGTGAGGCTGAGGCAAGAGAGTTGTCTGAGCCCAAGAATTTGAGGTTGCTGAGAGCAATGACACCCCCACACTCTACCAAGGGCAGCAGAGTAAGACTCTGTCTCAAAAAGTAAAAAGAAAAAAGAAAAAATGTCAATAAATGCAACAAATATCATCATTCTTTTAATTTAAAATGTTATCTCAGCCATTCCAAACTTCTGCAGCTACCATCCTCTAATTAATCAGCAGCCACCAACTGGCTGAAAGCTCAAGTGATCAGTCATAATAAAATATTTTTTTGTTTAAGGTAAGTGCATTTTTTTAAGACATACTGCTATTGCATACTAAATAGACTACATTGTAATATAAACATAACTTTTATATGCACTGAACAGCAAAAAAAATAAATGTGTGTGACTTGCCTTATTACATTATTTATTTCATTGCAGGGATCTGAAATGAAGCCCCAGTGTTCCCCAGTATGGCTGTATTTAAGAGACAAGGTCAAGAGGAAAACAGACTGAATTATATGCAAAATTGTTAATATAAATCCCCACACTGGAAAAACTGGGTTAGATCCATGCAAGTTGTTTTCTCACACTGATTGCTGTAAAATAATATTAAGTTGCAAATTGTGTGATTGATCTCTGTGTTATTTCACCAGTGCTAATGTTAATGCCTGAAAAGAACCTCAGGCTGGTAAAGAGCAGAAGATCTCCTGGCTTTTATGGGATGAGTAAAATAAGACGCTGCCTCAGTATTACGCCATTTTCAAACAGCAAAAGTCTGCGAGATTGGACTGGAAGGCAAGGTAAAATAACATTCATCTGTTTATTAATACAACATTTTAATCTTCCCTTTTCCCTGTTTAGAAAAGCAAAAAGAAACTTCCTTAATTTTACAAGGAGAAAATACAGTGGTACCATTTTATCTAGTTTTAATTTGAAGGATCTGACAATTCCATAAATCCCTACGATCCTCGGAGAAACATTCCTTGAGCTTGGAGATAAGTTAAAATAAGAAAAGTATTAGCATACTCTGGAATATGCAAAAGAATGTGTAGTCTTTGATTATTCAGAATAGGCACAAATAGGGGTGTCCTGTTTCCTTTAATGGTAAGATCAAATGTTCATATACATACTTAATTGCAATATATAACATATCCTACAAAGGGTATGCAAATTTTATTTTTTATAATATATATTTGATTGGTTATACATGCAACATAGAAGATGTAACAACATCTGTCCAAAAGGAATGCAAATCTATTACAAGTATACTTACATTTATACTAATGCTTTTAAGCTTTCTGTCAAATCAGTTATCATTTTTTCTTGATTCCTATCTAAATAATAGCATAAAAATGATTCTGTTGTTTGGTAAACTGCTACTCAAAATCTGGTGTAGAGATTTCCATCACATTTCCAATATGTGAATCTAATATCTAATATATCCATTATCTGATAACCTTGAGTTAAAATCTCTATTCCTAAAATTATCACATCACATCATAATTAAAGATTTGCCCCCAACACGACTTTTACTTGAATACCAAACAGTCAAATATCTGAATCAACATTTAAGGGAGGCCAACTAACACTATCTTAGAATGAACTTAACGGAACTTCTAGAAAAATCTGAAAACTTTCTAAAAAGATTATTATTATTCTAGTTTTACTACTAAAAATGATAACATTCACTTCTAAGAGTTTAAATGTTTAGTTAAGGAAAAAGAATTTCACCACTCGCCCTCAACTGTGGATGGTGCATATCCAAAACGTTTTGGACTAATTCGGCCAATATAGGCTACCATTGGCAGTGACATTGCCACTAAGTTCCAAAGATTTCTATTGTCTAGTTAATGATTTAGCACCTCTTAAATTTCTACTAGTTCATCAAATCAATACTTCAAATTGAAGTTGTTTGCACTGCTTAAAGAAGATTCTGCATATTTTTAGAATACTTAAAAATATCTTCACATGCTACTTTATCAGGAATAATTTTGCATAGTTGTAACTTTACACTTACCTGAAACAAAATGTCCCTTCATCTTAGATTTAGGAATGTAGTAATGGAGAAATTTAATTGTTTTACACATAACAAATCTCCCAGTTCCCACCTGCATGTCAGTTTTTATTTCGTGCACACTAATTTCAGCATGTTCTGTGAAGCAAAACATTGTGAGTTGTTTTTTTTTCCTTCTACTTTTTTTCCTTCTCTAGCAAGCATGGTGCAAGAAACACTTCCGTTCTCAAGTCACACCAGTTTGGTTGTTTCTTTAGCAGATTCTAAGAGATAAACGTTGTTCTCTATAAGCAAACTGTCTTATATGTTGGTTTTGTCATTGGCATATTAGTTATTCAAGATTTTTAAAGTTCAATCTTTTTGAACATTGTACTGGCTTCAATCCAATCTTGTTAGAACATCTGACATCTGTCAAAACAGTTCCGTCATCTATCCTGTCTCACGTAGATTGCTTTTGGATGAAGTACAGTGATAATGTTCATCACTATTTCCCTGCTAAAGGACAGTGATTCTGATACATTTTCAGCATTATATAATTACTTGTCCATACTAAAAATGCTTCACCAAAATATGGGAACCAAATATCCATCATCTGCTTATTCCCTTGTCACTCACAGCCTTTGTCATATTTATTACATTGTCAGCCACATTTATGTGACATTTTCTTCACTGATTTCCCTTTCCATAAATAGTCCGTCAATCAGATGCACTCAGTTGTTCCGTCTGAGAGACCCAGACGTTTCTTAGCAAGGGAAGCAAAAAAAACGATTAATTTGTTAACTCATCATAGTCAAACTTAAAGAAAAAATTTATGCTTGTACCCTTTTTTCTTAGATTTGCCTTACATGTGGTTGTATTTTTTTTTTTTTTTTTTTTTGTAGAGAAAGAGTTTAACTTTATTTCTCTAAGTAGATTACCATGGTGTCACACAGCTCACAGCAACCTCCAACTCCTGGTCTTAGGCGATTCTCTTGCCTCGGCCTCCTGAGTAGGTAGGACTGCAGGCACCCGCCACAACATCCAGCTATTTTTTGTTGCAGTTTGGCCAGCGCTGGGTTTGAGCCCACCACCCTCGGTATATGGGGCTGGGGCCCTACTCACTGAGCCACAGGTGCTGCCCGAATGTGGTTGTTTCTTTATGTCTACAAGTCTAGTTATAAAAATAAGGAAAGTAAGGAATTTGAATTTTGGTACAATAGTCTGACATTTTCCTCCTTTATTTTATTTATTTATTTTTAAACACAGTCTCATTCTGTTGTCTACGCTAGAGTGCTGTGGTGTCAACAACCTCAAACTCCTGGGTTCAGATGATTCTCCTGCCTCAGCTTCCCAAGTAGCTTTGACAACAGGTGTCTGCCACAATGCCCAGATAATTTTTCCATTTTTAGTAGAGATGGAGTCTCAATCTTGCTCGGGTTTGTCTTGAACTCTTGAGCTCAGGCAATCCACCCACCTCGGCCTCCCAGAGTGCTAGGATTACAGGTGTGAGCCACCACGCCTGGCACCATTTTCCTTCTTTACCAGCAAACCAATAAATTTTTCTTTCCTTCTCTTCAACTACACATCCTCCTCCTTCTGATGGAGTCTTGTGGACAGTGCCACACTTTGGTCACAGATTTTCTTATCCCTGGGTGGGCACTCGGATTCCTGCCAGAGACAGCCCGTGACTGCTGGCGGAAGCAGGGATCTTCCAGCATCTCCAGGACAGGCCATAGCTCTTCACGGAAGGAGTGGCTTCTCCTCAGGGTAAGAGAGTCCAGGATGGTCCAAACAGCTGAGTAAAAATAAAATTTTCTCTGATACTCTCTGACAGAGAGCACTTGATGTTCTCTTGTAATCATTTCAATTAAAATTTTCTACAAATTATTGCCTGGTAGGCTTAAAGAATTTAGAAAATCTGTTCCTAGGTCATTCGTGAAAAGAGTTTTTTAAAGTATCATGAGACTGAAAGTGTTTTTAATACATTTTTCTCTACCTTTTTTAAAACTTTCTTTTTACTGTCTATTTTTCATATCATAATTGAAGATGATTTATCAGAGATATTTTGGAGTCTTTCTCACTCATGAAATTTTATAATGTTATTTTGCTCTTAATTTATTTTCACAACTTGTACAGAATTCCCCAAAAAGGAATACTAAGGCAAAAGCCAAATTTCATGCTTCCCAAAATATGTCTTTATGAAGTTCTGTCCACAAGACTATGAGAATCATTTTAAAAAACAATCTGCGTTTTATTTATCTCTCTGTCTCAATGTCAAGGACAGCGAGCGTGGCAGATACTAGGCACTCCATGAACATTTGTTAACTGAAAGAACATATGCTTAAAATGAGGCCCTACGTTGTCATGGAAAAGATATATTACTACGTGTTTATTCCATTTGCTAGCATTGTAATATAGTGTAATGTAATTAAAATGTTTGGACATAAATTTTCTCATTTGCGGAATATTTCTGAAATTCTCTGAGTTGTGGTGTAGATGGGGTAGTTAAAAGCCAGCACCGTGGCTGGTGCAGTGGCTCACACCTTCGTAAATCAAGCAACTCCGGAAACTGAAATCAGGGGGGTCATCTGAGACCAGGAGTTCCAAAATGGACAACATAGCAAAATATCATATCTAAAAAAAATTTTAAAATATACAAGAATGGTGGCATGTACCTATAGTTACAGCTGCTGGGGAGACTGAGGCAGGGAGATCGTTGGAGCCCAGGAGTTCAAGGCTGCAGAGAACACCATCGCACTCCAGACTGGAAGGCAGAGTGAGACCCTGTTTAAAATAAGTAAGATAAAATTAAAATCTCAGCACACTGCCTGCCATCAGTAGAGGCTCAATATGGTGACTAATGGGGAGAAAGACTAAATAAAAAGAAAAAGAGAAAAAAGCTCATTAATGTGTGCATTGATTAAAGACCCATCAATGGCTCATGGGCATACAGGCACATATAGTAAGATCAAACTTACGAAGCAGAATTTATAGAATTGGAAAAGACAGCATTCTTTCATTAAAATCACATTTTTTTTTTGGTCAGAGGATAGCTCAAGAATACATAAGATATTCTCAGAGAAGTCTTTTGAAGTCTCTCCATTATCAAGATTTACCAAATCTCATTTGTTTAATGCTATGAATGAATGTTTCTGCACATGGCTCGTGTTTCTATCAAATTATAAGTAAAGCCTATAAATCATTATATTGTGTCTTCACAATCTTTCTTATTTCGAGTAATTAGTGGGACTATTTCTTGGCCTGCAGCAGCGTCAAACTCAAAAGACCCTCTACACTTCCGTGAGCTTTGCAGACATCCAGATTTGTATGACAAATGACCTTAATTATTCACATTCTTCACTCTTTCCAATTTCTTTAAGTATTGTAGAAGTATATTAACAAGAATGATGTCCCAAATATTAATATTTCTATCAGTCGTTTCAATTTTCTCGGTCTTGATCGCTCGTACCAATTATTCTTTGTGTAGATACTAATGAGATTCAGACACAGTAGTGTGAAAATTCCTTCGAATTAATGAGAGGCTACCATATCCAGTTTCTAGTAAGTATTTTGGTGGTTGATTTCCCCACCAAATATGTACACTTGCAAGTTATTTTTGGTAAAATTATGAGGTTTCACTATTTAGGAATTCATTAAAAATGTTGATAATTTTACATCAATTCTTATTTTTTATTAAAGTATAATAATACAGTAGATGTTTAAGTCAATTTGACTAAAGGACCTTATAAGGGAAAAATAGTACCTTGACTTTCATAGGGCCCAAGACCCACTCATCACCCATTTCCAACTTTTATAACTGTTCCTGTCACCTAATATTTAGCTACATAACCTAAATAATATGGCAATGTTGGGGATGGCTCAGTTTTAGAACTTTATTTACTTCTTTTATGAGAGATGAAAAATTAGTTCCTTTACACTTTTCTCTCAATACCCCCCCGCATTCTTCAAATGTCTCTATGACTATATGACATTATGTTAAATTGTTGGTCAATATTTATGTTCTTTGACTATAGAAATTGTTCAGAGTAAACAAATGAATACGTTGACTTTCCTATGTATTTCTTCACATTTTTTTCAAAATAGCAGTTCATAGGATTTTTTTTTTTCTTCTCTTGCTTTGGGAGATCCCTTTCCGAGAATATCCTGTCCTCTGCTCCTATGTAGAAGCCTCCTGGGCCTCCTGTAGTTGCCAGGCTTTCCCGGTTACACCATCTTCCCTTTCTAGATCCTATACTTCCTGGGTCCCCCATCCTTCCCTTTTCCTCTTACTCCTTTGTTGAAGCATTTCTTTGGTGCTTCTTAAAGATGTAAGGGAAATAAATATTTTTTGAATGATGCATGTCTTAATTGGTCATTATTTGAGTGTTATTTCAGCAAGGTAATATTTTTCCAAGAATTCTCAAAGTGATGTTCTATGCATTTCTAGTTTTCAGTAATTGCAGTTAAGAATTTCCAATCTTGGTGCATCTTAGAAGGGTACAGGAGAACCTTGCTAAATGCAGAATACAAATGTCTTCATATAATAACGGAGAAATTGCCAGGAAGGCTATGTTAATCAGTTTGATGAAAATAGTTAAGATTGTATATGAAACCAGCATATTGTACCCTTTGATTGCACTATTGTACACAGCTATGATTCAATGATAAATATAATAAAATTTAAAAAAAAAAAGAATTTCCAATCTCTAGCTCACAATCTTTTGCACAAATTTGTTTTTTTCTTTATTTTTCCTGGAAACATTTGGAACCCACTTAGGACCTAACTTCTTCAATTTGTAATGTTATCACCCATTTTCAAGGATCTCACTTTGTAGGGCTCCTAAAGTTTGAATGTTTACCATCTTGAATAGATCATTTAATTTTTATAAGTTTCTTGCATTTATTTCCATGTTTTCTATTGCATTTTAATTTTATTGTCTGGGAATCTCTTGAATTCTTACTGAAAATGACTACTAATGGTATAATTTTCACTAACTACATTTATTTCAAATTGGTCTTTCTCCCTTTCTCCTTCTGATTCTTTCTATTTTTAATAACTGCTATTATTTATGAGTACAATTTATGACCAGTTCCTGGTCTCTTCACATAAATTATATGCTTTCATTTATCAAGTTCTCTTCTGCACTATTATCTTTTTTTTTTTCTTCTTGGTTTCTTTAAACAAAGGAATGTTTAAATAAAAGTATGTTTGTCATCAAACAAGTCATATCTAGAATACACAAAGAACTCTTACAAATCAGTGAGAATAGAGAAACACCAAGTTAATAGAGTATCAAATACTTGAACATGAACTTAAAAAAAAAAGAGCACTCCCAAATAGCTAATAAGCATATCAAAGTGCATTCAATGTCATCAACCATCATAGAAATGCAAACTAAAACTACATGTGATTCTCTTACACACACATTCCCAAATGCCTAAAATTAAAGAGTGACAATTACAAATATTTACCAAAATGTGGAGAAATTGGAAGCTGCAGTGGAAGAGCTCTGATTTCAGAGCCGTGTCACAGTCAGCTAATGTCTAGCAGGTGAACTTCCTGTTAGCCATGACTTCTTGTGTATTTGTTTTTGTTATAGACATGGCGGCAGTTCAACCCTTCCTGCTGCATATGTGTAATTTCTCGTTTATATCTTTAAGTGTTTGTCTGTGATGTATCAGGGCAGCATGATAAGACACGTCATGTCCGGATATGTCCTTCACTACAACGAACACTGTTTCTTTTTTGTTTGTTTGTTTTTTGTGCAGGTTTTGAACCCATCACCACCATCATATGGGGCTGGTGCCCTACCTAGTCCTTTGAGCCACAGCTGCTGCCCTACAATGAACACAGTTAACACGCACATCTCCAGTCTGGACTGTTGTGTTTATTATTGTAAAATAAGATACTAATGTTGACACCCTTTGGGGTATGGATTATTTGCCACCTAATTGTCTTTATCCCTTTCTAATTTCTGTGTTCATTTATGTCTCTCATAAGCATATCAGTGTATCTTTAGAACAACCTAGCTAATATCTTCCTTCAACTCCTTCAACTTTTGGGGTTTTTTTAACAAGAAAAATTTTATATTGATTTTATTGTGACTAATTCAAAAAGAAATACGCTTGTAAGAATATAGGGATTAAAAACACACATGAGTACAATGTCTAGGTACTATTTTTTTTTTAGGGGAGAATGTATTACTTATTTCCTTTATTTTCATATTGTATGTAACAGTAGAGAAATGGTTTATCTTTCTAGTCTCTTAACATAATAGATTTTATATTACATTATAATATAAACATCTTATCTTTTGATATAATCAGATTATCTGAGAATACTAACTGTTTTTCCTTTCCAATCACACTTTTTCTTTTCTTTTTTAAATTTTTTTTTAGTAAGTCATATACACATAGATCATGAATACATTTATGAGTATGTGGGGTACATACCCATAATGTGAGGTACATATGTTGATTTTTTTATGCAATATGACATGGTCACATCAAACCAATTAACATAGTTTTCACCTCATTTACTTTATCATTGTGTTAAAACCTTTATTTTCTACACTTGATAGGTTTGACTTGTACCTTACAATATGCTCCATAGGTGTGATCCCACCTTTTACCCTCCCTATATCAAACCGCTCCCCTTCCCTCCTTTCCCACTCCATTTTTCTCCTTCATCCTGGGCTATAGTTGTGTTCTATCTTTCATAAGAAAGCAAATATAAGTAGGTTTCATAGAAGTACTGAGTACATTGGATACTTTTCCACCATTCTTGAGATACTTTACTCAGGAGAATATGTTCCAGGTCCCTCCATGTAAACATAAAAGAGGTAAAGTCTCCATCTTTTTTAAGGCTGCATAGTATTCCATGGTATACATATACCACAATTTATTAATCCATTCATGGGTTGATGGGTACTTGGGCTTTTTTCATGACTTGGCTATTACGAATTGAGCTGCAATGAATAATCTAGTGCAAATATCTTTTTTGCAAAGCAATTTTTGCTCATGGTTGGGGAGAATCAACATTGTTAAAATGTCCCTACTATCCAAAGCAATCTACAGATTTAATGTAATCCCCATTAAAACACCTCTGTCATACTTTAAAGATCTGGAAAACTAGTACTTCATTTTATATGGAAACAGAAAAAACCTCAAATACACAATAAATTACTCAGCAATAAAAAAAAATCAGTTTTAATCATTCTACCCGACTTCAGACTATACTATAAATCTATAGTGATCAAAATGGTATAGTATTGGCACAAAAATAGAGAGGTAGATGTATTGTATATGAAGTCAGCACATTGTGCCCCATGATTGCACTAATGTACACAATTATGGTTTAATAAAATTATAAAAAAAACTTAAATTGGGCAAAAGACTCCTATTTAACAAATGGTGCTGGGTGAATTGGCTGGAGACTTATAGAAGGCTGAAACTGGACCCACACCTTTCACCTCTAACAAAAATTGACTCTCACTGGACAAAAGACTTAAACCTAAGACATGAAACCATAAAGATTCTTGGAGAGAGTGCAGGGGAAACACTTAAAGAAATTGGCCTGGGAGAAAACTTTATGAGGAGGACCCCCAGGGCAATGGAAGCAATACCAAGAATACATTACTGGGATCTGATCAAACTAAAAAGCTTCTGCACTGCCAAGAACACAGTAAGTAAAGCAAACAGACAGCCTTCAGAATGGGAGAGGATATTTGCAGGTTATGTTTCTGACAAAGGTCTGATAACCAGAATTCACAGAGAACTCAAACTTATTAATGGGAAAAGAAGATGTGATCCCATTTCGCTATGGGCAAGAGACCTGAACAGGAGCTTCTCCGAAGAAGACAGGTGCATGGTCTACAGACACATGAAAAAAGGCT
>CAUYON010043712.1:0-22369 GCA_963573935.1 Arctocebus calabarensis | reverse complement strand
ACTAAGCAAAGAAATTTTGGACTTAAACTTCACCATACAACAATTGAATTTAATAGACATCTACAGAACATTTCATCCTGACAAAACTGAATACACATTCTTCTCATCAGCCCACGGAATCCTCCAAATTTTTTTTTTTTTAAGACAGAGCCTCCAGCTGTCACCCTGGATAGAGTGCCATCACAGCTCACAGCAACTTCCAATTCCTGGGCTCAAGCAAGTCTCTTGCCTCCACCTCCCAAGTAGCTGGGACCACAGGTGCCCGCCACAACGCCTGGCCATTTTTTGGTTGCAGCCATCATTGTTGTTTGGCAGGCCCGGGCTGGATTTGAACCCGCCAGCTCAGGTGTACGTGGCTGGCACCTTAGCTCATTGAGCCACAGGCACTGAGCCACCATCCTCCAAAATTGATCACATCTTAGGTCGCAAGTCTAACCTCAGCAAATTTAAAAGTATAGAAATTATTCCTTATATTTTCTCAGATCATCACTCAATAAAAGTTGAACTCACGAATAACAGGTATCTGCATACTCATATGAAGACATGGAAACTAAATAACCTTATGCTGAATGATAGATAAGATGAAGAAGGAAATTGCCAAATTTTTGGAACAAAACAATAATGAAGACATGAATTATCAGAACCTGTGGGATCCTGCAAAGGCAGTTCTGAGAGGGAAATTTATAGCATTGCAAGCCTTCCTCAAGAGAATGGAAAGAGATGAAGTCAAAAACTTAATGGGACACCTGAAGCAACTGGAAAAGGAAGAATATTCCAACCCCAAACCCAGCAGAGGAAAAGAAATAAGTAAAATTAGAGCAGAATTAAATGACATTGAAAACAAAAGAATTATTCAAAAGATCAATGAATCAAAAAGTTGCTTTTTTATAAATTGAACAAAATTGATAAAACTTTGGCCAACCTAACCAAAAATAGAAAATTAAAGTCCCTAATATCATCAATCAGAAAAGATAAAAGCGAAATAATAACAGACACCTCAGAAATTCAAAGAATTCTTAATGAATACTACAAAAAACTTTATTCTCAGAAATATGAAAATGTGAAACAAATTGACCAAAACTTGGAAGCATGCCAACTTCCTAGATTTAATCAGAAAGAATTGGAAATGCTGAATAGACCTATATCAAGTACTGAAGTAAATCAACTCTACAAAATCTCCCAAAAAAGAAGAGTCCGGGACCAGATGGCTTCACATCAGAATTCTACTAAACCTTTAAAGAGGAACTAGGAACTATATTACTTAACCTTTTCCAAAACATCGAAAAAGAAAGAATACTTCCCAATATAGTCTCTGAAGTAAATATCACCCTGATCCCCAAACCAGGAAAAGACCCAACAAGAAAAGAAAACTATAGACCAATATCTTTAATGAACGTAGATGCAAAGATATTCAATAAGATCCTAGTAAACAGAATCCAGCAACACATCAAACGATTATACACTATGACCAAGTGGGTTTTATACTTGGGTCTCAAGGCTGGTTCAATACATGTTAATCTATAAATATAATACATCACATAAACAAATTAAAAAACAAAGACCATATGATTCTCTCAATAGATGCAGAAAAAGCTTTTGACAATATCCTGCATCATGATCAGAACACTTAAGAAAATAGGTATAGGAGGGACTTTTCTTAAACTGATAGAGGCCATCTACAGCAAACCCACAGCCAATATTGTACTGAATGGAGTAAAATTGGAAACATTTCCACTCAGATCAGGAACTAGGCAAGGTTGCCCATTGTCTCCCCTGATTCTTTTTAATATTGTAATGGAAATCTAGCCATCACAATCAGGCAAGAGAAGGGGATACAAATAGGGTCAGAGAAGATCAAACTTTCACTCTTTGCAGGTATATGCTTTTATACTTGGAAAACCCCAGGTCAACCACAAAACTCTTAGCAGTGATCAAGGAATACAGTAGCATCTCAAGATACAAAATCAATACTCAAAAATCAGTAGCTTTTATATATACCAATAATAGTTAAGCCCAAAAACCATTCAAGGACTCTATTCCCTTCACAGTTGTGCCAAAGAAGATGAAATATTTGGGAATTTACCTAACAAAGGACGTGAAAGACCTCTATAAAGAGAATTATGAAACTCTGAGAAAAAATAGCTGAAGATGTTAACAAATGGAAAAACATAACATGTTCATGGCTAGGAAGAATCAACATTGTTAAAATGTCCATATTACAGGTGGCTCCTGTGGCTCAGCGAGTAGGGTGCCGGCCCCATATACCGAAGGTGGCGGGTTCAAGCCCGGCCTCGCCCGAACTGCAAAACGAAAAAAAAATAGCCGGGCGCTGTGGCGGGCACATGTAGTCCCAGCTACTCGGGAGGCTGAGGCAAGAGAATCGCTTAAGCCCAAGAGCTGAAGGTTGCCGTGAGCAGTGTGACGCCACGGCACTCTACCCAGGGCGATAAAGTGAGACTCGGTCTCTAAAAAAAAAAAAGGGTTAATATGTTTGTTCACAGAATGCTATTCCAGGCTTTTCTGAGGTATATTAGAGTGTACTTTTCCAAAATTTGAATAATTCTGAATTTTAAATACATTTTTATTTAAAGCGTTTGAGAAGTATCTATAAGAGGTATGTGTGACGTCCTTTATTTGAGTGGTGTTAATGGGGGAACAGGAAAAGAAAAAAATCAGTAGTAGTTCAGACAGCTAAATAGCAGAAAGATAAAGTTTCTGAAGTATTTTTAGTACTTTGACATTGCTGTGCACAGAAGAGAATGTATGTAAGAAAAAACAGTTTGATGCTCTTAGAAAATAGTATTTTTTTCATTACCAGTTGTAGAAGGAACTTCATATCTTCACTTAGTTTCAAAAAAGTGAAAAGGTCTAAATTCAGGTTTACTTAGAAGAATGTGCCTTTTAACAAATTCCTGCACCCTTCCTTTTTATTTTTTTAAATCAAAAACTAAAAATATTTTATATTCAGAAAGAATATGTGGATTTAAATCTCATCTATAATTTTAATCTTAAACTTTATTTAAATATTTTAAAACAGGATAAAGTGTCTTTTCAATAAAATCAATCAGGGTACAGAGTTCTACATGTTAATGGGAAAAGTATCTTAAGTAAAAAAAAACCAAAAAAAAAACCACTTAGGCCCGGTGCAGTGGCTCATGCCTGTAATCCTAGCATTCTGGGAGGCAGAGGTGGGCAGATTGCTTGAGGTCAGGAGTTCCAGACCCGCTTGAGCAAGAGCAAGACTCCCATCTCCAAAAAATATTCGGGCTTTGTGGCAGACGCCTATAGTCCCAGCTTCTCTGGAGGCTGAGGCAAGAGGATCACTTGAACCCAGGAGTTTGGAGTTTGCTGTGGGCTGTGATGGTAGAGCACTCTCCCCAGAGTAACAAAGTACTCTTCTATCTCAAAAAAAAATAAAAGAAAGAAAGAAAAAGAAAACAAAAATGAAGAACGGAGGGCTGTTTCTTTAATGGAGGGTTAAATTAAGAATTATAGTAAAAAGAAGTACATGAGCATTTTTAAAGAACATTATTGAGTTTTCTTCAGGTCTTTAGAAGCTAGACATCTCTTATTATTTTAAACTAACTAGACTGGGCACAGCTAGGATTTAATGATAAAGATAATAAAACTAAAAAAAAAAAAAAAAGAATTTCTTCTATTAGACCTAATAGTGACAATTTGTTTATGTTAGTCGAGTATCTGCTAATTTGTTTTAATTTGTATGTTAAATTTGATTCCAAATCATCCTCTAGAACTTCTGCCTAAGTAATGAGAACCCCTGTGTGGTTTTTATATACTCCCTCCTTAATATCCATTGTTTTTGCTCAGTGACCTTAACTTTTGGCGGGGAGTTAGGTGCATGTTTTACTTTGATTTAGTGGATTGTCATCATTGTAAACATTTTTCTTTCTTGCAAAGTAATAGAGTTGTTGTGAATTCTCAAGTAGTATCTTTTCCAGAATATTTGCAAATATGGTTATGAAAAGTAATTTCATCCCAGTCCGTTGTATTTCATGTGCTGAAGAAAGGCTTAGCCTGCTTTTGATTGAGACTTTTTCTATTTTATTGAGCAGTGGTGTTCCAGGCTCAAGCTGAATTGCATGGCATAAGAAAGGAGCAGTAAGCATTTGATGAAAGCAGATAATAAAATGCATCAATTGTGTCAGCACCTCGTTGCAGTCACATCTCGCTTACTGTCAGGGTCCCATTAGATTCCTGTGGTTTTATGTGCCAAAAATAATATGCTCTGTAGTTAATGGAACCAGGATATTTGCAGTTTGATTAAAAAAAATCATCTTATTTTCTTTCAGATCTTTGTCAGTCTTAAGTTCTGTCTCTGAGCTGCCATGTCTCTAAAATTTTACAACTGGGAGATCAATTGTTCTTTTGATCTGTTTCTTTCTTTTTCCTTATTACAGTGATTCCAGCAGTCTCAGCAGCACTGATGCTGGTTTGTTTACCAATGATGAGGGAAGACAAGGTACTGAAATTCTGTATTTTTCTCTCTTTGGAAAAACATCTTCATTTTAAACTTGTACATTTTACTGGTTATTTCATAAATTGACTACAATCCCTTTATCTTATACACTGTACTTAGTGGACTAGGGTTTAGTATTATAGAAGCAGATAAGCATTTTTTTTCTGTGCTATGGAAGGTATCCTGTTCATGACCTAAGGTAATTGGTCATCTCCAGAGCTAGTATATATAACTAATAATATTAAAAAAGGATTATCTTCTTTGAGAGAGCTTTTCAGGTGTATACCTTTTCAGTTTTGTCTCTTAGCAAGTTTGAAAGACACTGGTTCTCTCTCTACCTGATTCTAAATGCATTTAAAACTGTTTAAGCATTCATAAAGGTGGATTTGCAAGTCATTTGTCATTTTTACTCAGCTGTGACATTCATTCATTCTATCCAGTTTGTAAATAATTAGATGATTTTCATGAATTCAGTATTGTAAACTATTAAACAGAAATGTCTTACAACTTACATGTTCCATCTTTGCAACTTCTGAAGCTTTTCACACTTTAACATAGCAGTATTTTGAGTCTGTTAAATATATGGAAATCTCAGTGAGGGGGCAGGATTAATCCGTAATTGGATTGATTTCATTTAGTTCACATCTGCTCAAATTGTTTCCCCTTTTGCACACCATACAAATCATGAAATTAAGCTAATACATGGAAATTCCTATCACAAATGTTATCTTCCTTTCTTAAGGCTCCAAACAATATCTTTGTTATTTTCAATTATAAATTTATTTAATGATGTTATTAAAAAATAACAATATATAAACAAAGTAATAGCTGCCCAAACTTTTTTTTATTCTGTCCATCTTTTTGGCATTATGAGTAAGGTCAATGAAATGATCGTTCTTTATTCTTACTTATAAACCATTTGTTCCAGATAAATAGGTACATAACTGAAATACCATAGACTTTTTAAATTGAGACTTTGTCTAAATATGGAATGCTGGAGCTACAAGTGAGTTTAACTACCTTCATAATAGTATATCTAAGTTCTTGTGAAAATATAGATCTTTATTCAAGATTGTATTACAAATGTTGACATTGGTAAGAATGAAAAAAACTTGAAAATAACTTTTGACAAGCCCGTCATTTTTTAAAAGCTTTGAGTGGCTTAGACTGATATGCTATAATTTATTATGAATTTACTATCTTTCACATTGTTAAGTGCTTTTCTTACATTTTATTTAAATTCTTAATTATTTTTTAATAAATTCTAGAGGATTCTCATTTTTTTAAATGAAGAAACTGATCCTAACAGTGTTGAAGTAATTTCTCCAATGTTAGATAACACTAGAATTCTAATTGGTCTGTCTGACTCTTGAGCCCAAGTTTGTAATCAATAGCCATGTAATTTCCCTATTAAGGAAAAAATTGTATATCACATCAAAAATAAAATAACATCATTTTCTACATTAGGGTAGATTTCAGATACAATCAGTTTCAAGTGACTCTCTTGTTTATTTCTTATACTGAAACTTGATCTGTGAAATTTTAATATGACTGAGCAAAAATACTAATATTTAAGTGCTGTAATTTGTATTTTTTAAAAATCTTAGTTTTTAATCAATTCCTCAACTGAAACAAGGTGGTGACTCTAGTTTTCCAAGTGTCTTTAATTTTTCACTCATGCTTAATTTGAAATACAGCTGTTTCCCATAAAATTATTTTTAATTGAAGCTTAAGGCTTTTTAAAAGTATTCCTTTAAAAATGTTTGTAGAAAAGGACTTGAGAAATCAGAAATCTCTTCTCTAAAAGTGTATAGCAGTTGTGATGAGCCTTTTAGAAACTTGAATTAATGGTAACTTCTAAGAATCATGATGAGAAGACTTTAATGAATTTCAGATCATATTCAAAATGGTATTTGTTTTTTATTTTTAAAAACTCTCCGCTTTATTCTGTTTCTGTCTTTTATACAGCTGTTTACAATTCCTTTCTTAGAAAAAACAAAATATTGATTGTGCCAATGGCACATTTTGAACTGAATTTTAAATTAATTATCCTATGATTTCATTCATGTATGTTCCCAAAAGTCAAAATTACTGAATAGTGATTGTATTTTAAAAATACCCCACGTGTTGTAGTTTGGTATATTTTCTTCGTAAACTCTGTGGTATTGTCACTTTTCATTTAAAATCAACTTTTTCAATACTATTTCTTAATGAGCTTAATTTGATCAGTTTCACTTAGTCACATCTGTTCATGATTGTTTCTGCTTTTACACTTCATACAAATCATGAAAGTAAGCCAATTATATATCACTATCAGCTGCAAAGAAAGGGTTCCACGGCTTTATACCTTTTAACTCCTGGTGGGAGATTAAGACTTGTTTTTTCTTAATATGGAGAGGGTAGTTACTTTAAATGGATTTCCATACAGTTCTGTGAAAGGATAACCAGTTTATTATTTTTCATATTTAAAATTGGTTCTAGGCCAGGCATGGTGGCTCACGCCTGTAATTCTAGCACTCTTGAGAGGCTGAGGCAGGTGGACTGCTTGAACTCAGGAGTTCAAGACCAGCCTTAGCAAGAGTGAGACTCCATCTTTACTAAAGAAAGAAAAAAAACCTAATTGGGCATGGTGGTGCATGCTTGTAGTCCCAGCTACTCGGAAGGCTGAGGCATAGAGGATTGCTTGAGCCCAAGAATTTGAGTTGTTGTGAGTATAATGACACCAAGGCACTCTACCCAGGGTGACAAAGTGAGGCACTATCTCAAAATAGAATCAATAAAATAGGTTCTACTCATAACATTTTGTGGTTTGTTGATGGCAGTGCTTGTCATAGTGTAAGAGAATATTTCTTAAGTGCTAGTGTAGTATAGAGTAAAAAGGTTTTTTTTTTTAGATTAAGTGCTAGTGTATAGAGTAAAAAGATTTTTTTTTTTAGATTATATGTACAGTTGCCAGATACAATACAGGATTCTCAGTTAAATTTGAATTTTAAGTAAATAACAAATAATTTTTTAGTACAAGTTTCTCCCTTGCAGTACTTGGACATGCACACTAAAAATATAATATACTACATAATTATATTAAAATTCTTTCATCTGCAATTCAAATTCTAAATTAACTACTGTCCTGTATTTTTATTATCTGGCAACACTAAGTGTATATTTGAATGGTGAAACTGAATCTTTGGGGGATTTCTTGTTTTTGCACAGGTGATGATGAGCAGAGTGACTGGTTCTACGAAAAGGAATCAGGTGGAGCATGTGGCGTCACTGGAGTCGTGCCCTGGTGGGAGAAGGAAGATCCTACTGAGCTAGACAAAAATTTACCAGATCCCGTCTTTGAAAGTATCTTAACTGGCTCTTTTCCACTTATGTCGCATCAGGGCAGAAGAGGTCAGTAGCACTGCCTGTAACTATTGGATCCAGTGGGCTTGTGGTCAGTCTATAAATAGTATTCAAAGAGGATAGATTAAAATAGAAATTAGTTTCAAAGTCATTTCATTAAAGATAAAGACTTAAAAAAAAATAGAAATTAGAGAATAAAACACAAAAGGCTGTGAAGAAATATGTCGGCTACTACATTTATCATGCTTTCAAGTTATTAGAAAAATTGAGTTGCTTTCTTGCTAGGCCCATTGTGAAAATCTGAATTGGTAGGAAAGAAATGCCTTAAATATCACTCTAGTGCGGTGGTTCTCAACCTTCCTAATGCCGTGTGCCTTTTTACAGTTTCTGTGGGTCGCAACCCACAGGTTGAGAACCACTGATCTAGTGCTTAACCGCTGAGTAATTAACTGTTGACAGCATTAGAACCCTGCTAGGCATTACTTTCCTGTTAAGTGTGAGTTCTGTGTTTTGCCCAGTAGTAGTCATCATGTTCTGCCCCCACCACCAGCTTACTTTTAATTCTCTATTGATATGGGATTTTTTTTTTCTATGCTGTGATGATCATAGAATCTTCTAAATTGAATACTTTGATTTTTCAGGTTTCCAAGCTAGACTCAGTCGCCTTCATGGAATGCCTTCAAAGAATATTAAAAAATCTGGAGGGACTCCAACTACAATGGTAGGCATACTTTTTTTTGTTTGTTTAATTGTCATGTTTGGAAATGTTTCCATTTCTATGGAATAAAAAGCCACATCCTCATCCTTTATTCATATTCTAATGTTATACTTAAAAATAATCCATTTTTTTGTAGGCTCCAAACTGGACCAGTGAGATTCCCCTATAAACCAAATCTTCTAATGCTAATAAATTAGTTACGTTTTGAACATCTGGGGAATGACATTCGAGGGAACCTGGCTCCTGTCCTCTTCCCTGGAGGAATATCATTGAAGTGAGAGCCTCTTTGATGAAAAGATGGGGCTGTTTTTGCTGGAGGACTGGTATTCTTCCTTTTAGTCAGAAGTGAACCTGATTGGGGAGATTTTCTAGGGATTTAGACTGGCCCAGGGTGGGTAGAAACTACTGTAAATTTTATATATTTTTCTTTTATAATTTTTTTTACATTGAATCCATTTATGTATTATTTGCTTTGCCAAAATGCTAACAAAACTTAGATAATTAAAAACTTCCACATTTAACCTAAGTATTCCTTAATGTTTTATTGTGAGTGGCTAAGAATTAATTTTTACATATCTGACTGTTGTAAATAAAAATCGTGATGCATTGACATTTATGGTTCATTTTTTAGAGAAGTTTTATATAACCAGCATTATTTAAAATATTTGCATTTTACTCAGGGTATTTTAACAAGGGCTAAGATGAGTAGTAGGTAAGGTTGATAATCTTGCTAAAGTTTGTATTTTGTTCAGTTTCCTTTCTACTTGGATAATCTGCTCTGTAATGCAAACTCATTGTATGTTATACTATAGTTTTCATTGTACTACAGAAACCATACTAGTTCACACTAGCCACAGTAGTAACCTATCTGCATGAGTAGAATCATTTATCTTTTAAACTATTGGCTTTGTTTGATACCTGAAAGAAATCACAATTATTATTTTGGCTTAGTGCTTAATGAAATCATGTGAAAGCTGGTATTTTAACAAATACTATGTGACTCTGAATTATATTGTCATGTTTCAAAGTGAGAGCTGCTTGTGTATCCTCAGAATGACAAATATGTCACTGTGAGTGTCAGAAATACTTGCATGAGCTCATTTTCACCAAGCAGGGGGGAAAATGTAATGTTTCTGTTGATGATATAATTTAGACAGTATTCTAAGTTCAGGCCATTGATATCTTCAAAATGGTTATATTGTAATAATTAATATTTTTATTAAGCTTTGATAATTGATGAAAACAATGTGATTTACTATATGTATTTTTATATTATTACATGGATTGTTATTTCAGCATTTATTGGCTAACTTAAATATGATTGGAAAAGAAACTTAAAGTTACCATTGCCTTTATGTAAAGGTGTTACAGTCTGAAAGACTTCAACAAACACATTCAGCAGGAATTTCCTTTTAGATTACTTGTCTAAACTGGAGAGATTAAAAATGATAAAGTACAACTTTGAGTCTCTTTACCTTTGCATATTTAAAGTGATATTTAAAGGTACAACAATGTGGTATTGGTAATTGTAAGTACACTTTTTTATGCTATGTCTTTGGAGTGAAAAGTCATGGTTTTTTCTGAATTTTATAAATGCTTTTCTTTTATTTCTTGTAATGACTGTCTTTTAGATCTGAATAAGTCTCTTTGAAACCTTGGCCTATGAACTTTGCCTTACCAATCATGAATCTAGATGAATGCTATCTAGTTCTTGGTTCAGTTTTACCTATTTTTATTTTTGGTTCACTGCTTGCTTGAGCATAGCTGGGATTTGTAGCCCATTTTCTAGGCTTATTGCAATCTCGCTGTAGTATTTTATAGAAGCTATTACAACTGATAGGTGAGCTTCATGGTATTGATGATACATGGCTCAACTATACTAAAAGCTGCCTTCCCTCTCTAAATTGTAAAAAGGTGATTAAGTTTCACTTGATGGAGATATACTATACATGTGTGTTTATCATGAAACTAGTGCATTAGGCCATAAAACTGCTTTTCTGGTCTGTGTTTTTTGTATTCAAAATTTTACTGAAGACAATGGACTTCTTCAGGTCTTCTTTCTTTCAACCCTGAATTGTCCTTATTTGGATTTTGAAGTACTGTAATTTTTTTTTCAATAAAGTCTCTGACTTGGGCAAGAAAGGTAAGAGTTCCAATTTGTGCTGATATTTTTGTAATTTTTTTATGCTAAGTTTTTGTTAATGCTTGTACTGTTCGTATTGTACAGAACTATCTAGTTTTAAAAATTGTAATTTCACCCACCAGTCATCTTTAAACAGTACCCATGACATCTGGTAATAAGAAATGAAATTTAATTACCTTATACTTTCACACTGGAAAGCCAGATTGCTTTTAAGAAAGATTAATTTTTCGAGCAAAGTCAAACACATGTATCTGCAACCCATTAAACAGAATGGCAACAGAGGGTTTTGTAAGCAGATGAGTGATGACTGTGCAAATAGAATGATGTAGTATTTTCAAAGGAGATGACAGAAGGGGAATCTTTCACTGAAGTGTCAATGTGAACATTCTTTAGAGGAAAATTTTCAGTTCTGTTACTGTTGATTCTTGTTTTTCTCCATAGTTATGGTCTATGAAGTTGTCACGAATACTGAATTGGGGAATACTAAATCATTGCTCCTAAGGGAAAGATAGGGTAGATTCCCATGAGCCCTGGGTCGCATTTTATCAACTGATAAACATATAACCTTGTTTCAGGTCTATATTAAAGGCTTTTAATATACCTGAGGTGCCAAAAAAAGTATACCCATTTGAAGAGATCTTATTGGAAGTAAAATTGATCATTCACCAAAGTGTATGAATTGCAGCTGAAATCAGTGTGCACAGCATGGCTAGGTACATTTGAGCAGTAATGGTGCCTTCAATGCCACTTTGAAAACTAATACATAGATGCCATCATTTAAAATGTGTGTACTTTTGGGGGCACCCTCTGTATATTGTTAATTCATTAACATTGAACTCATAGCCAATAACATGATAACTCATGCCTGAACAAAGCTTAGCTAACCAATGTGTGTTCTCCATAAGGCACATGCCAGTCTTCTTGTGCTTAGGAGGACTAGATAGCACTTCTCAACAGTATATTTGAGGGCCACTTAAAACAATGAAAAATCACCAACAAAAAGCAAAAGATGCAGAAAGTCTGGAGCTAAATAGACCACAGAAAGGTTACTTGCTTACAGTATGAAAACTGAAACCAGAGAGTAGAGTCATCTTGTTGACCTTAACTGAGAATGTACAAGTATGTTAGGCGACTCAAAATTTCACTGCTGTGTACATATTTCTGAACGATTGCAAAAGTCAGAAAGCGTGAGTATTGAGTTAGGGATTCAGCACAATTTTAGCAAGTAGGCAAACTTCTCAATATGGAATTCACAAATAGGAGTAAGGTTGGCAATAGTTCTGTAGGGAGCAAAGTGACATTGTAGAAAATATACACATTTTGAAGGCTGGCCTTTGTGAATCCACCTTCTGGTTCTTCTTTTTATTTGTAATTACATTTTAAACCTCATTTTCTCCTTTTGTTAAACACAGACAATACTTTTACTATTGTCAAGTTTAAATGAGATTATATGTATACAGTGGGCCCACCACCATACTAGCACATAGTATGTATTAATAATGATAGATACTGTCATCATTGGGTATTTACACAATAGCTGGTGACTGGGAGAACACTTGTATCATGGGTCATATGCGGAATTTTAGACTTTAACCTTTTCTATTCATGTCTTATATATAATTTCCCTTTGCCTTTAATATTTAAAGTACTTTATATTGTAGCCTTTTGTGTTTGTTTTATTCCTCATTTATGGTATTTGAACTGTCTCTGTCTTTAATGTAGTCTGTGAAGAATGGTTTCAAATGAATTTTAGACTGACAACTACTAGAACTAAGTCTCAAAACTTAATTACAAACTGAGAAAATCCTCTAAATTCTTCTCTTGGCTATGTTACCTCCTCCACCCCCCTTCACTAAGCTATTATTTTTAAGATGTATACTGTTTAGGGAGTTTGGGTCCAGATTGATCTGATTTTTAAAATTAATTGTGTCCATATGAGGGGTAAATGCAGACAGAGTCCAGAGAATTTAATGTTGAAAGGAATTGCTATCAATGTCCTTCTGTTAGAATGAAGCACCAGTTTAATGGTGCCCAGCTAGCCAACCTCTCATACTCCCTAATTTTAGGAGAATTAAACAAATGATAATTAATTCCAAGGGATGTGCTAGAGCCATTATCTAGGAGATTCAGCCTGAATCGCTTATATTTCCAGAATTTTTGCATTAAGTAGAATTCAGAAGAATATATCTCAGAACAAAGATGCCAGGACCAATTTGAGGATACAGTACTTACAAAGTGAATCTGATTTGGGTAAACTTGCTTAGCTATAGCATTTCTGTTTACCAGGATATCCCACTCTGAAGCATTATAAAAAAATCAGTGTTTCTGTTTTGTTTTGAATTAATGGTTTTTCAACAGTTATATTTATTTACTAAAAGTTAGCCTTTAAATTTTGTAATCTATTGAAGGATCAGTAAATCAGTGGCTCAGTTTAAAATACAGTACTTGAAATCCAGCAGAAGTATTATGTAAGGAATTCTACGTAAGAGATACAGTTTTGTTTAAAAGTTTGAGAATTGCCTCCTCCTACTCTTCTGTATGGCTGGAATGGCAATATATATGGCGGTGGTATTGATTGCCGTTCTGCCAAAGAAAATGAATCTGATTTGATTGACTTCTTATTTACATGTGTTTAATAAGTTTAAATATCTGAACAAAAGGTGAATATTACCCTTTAATCTGAATTGTCATGTTGCACAAGTAAGCATATTGCTTATATTCACAATACAATAATAGCCCCAATCATAATAATTTACATCTGTTCAGAATCTTAAGTCAGTTTGTTTTAGACTAGGAAAGGAATATTTAGTCTATAAAATAAGAGAAAACCAGCACTTTATGAGTAGCATTTTGATTATAATAATCATATTGTAATGATTTACTCTGTAAGTTCTGCTCACTTTTTGTTGTTTCTTGGGATACTAGACTATGAATACTTAAACTGATTTGTTTGTAGCCTTTAGAACAGAAGGGCCATTTAAAAGAGAGCTACAAGCTTTTCTCTTAAACTAAAAAGGAGAAGTTTTTTTGATAGAAACCAAATCTAAAACGATTTTTAAAAATACACATAGCCAGGCTTGGCACCCATAGTGCAGTGGTTACGGGTCCAGCAACATACACCCAGGATGGTAGGTTTGAAGCTAGCCCAGGCCAGGTAAACAACAATGACAACTGCAACAAAAAATACCTGGACATTGTGGCGGGTGCCTGTAGTCTAGCTATAGGCAGATTTGGGAGGCTGAGGCAAAAGAATCGCTTAAGCCCAAGAGTTTGAGGTTTCTGTGAGCTGTGACAACATAGCACTCTATCAAGGGCAACATAGTAAGACTCTGTCTCAAAAAAAAAACAAAAAAAAACACTTAGCCTTTGTCTTCAACTGTAATTTCATATGCTGACTAGTTATCTAAAATTAAATAGTGCAATTCAGTAGTTAAATGGCATAATTCTAACCCTTATGAATTGATATTTATTTGTATCCTTAAAGCATTTTTGATTACTTTGGAGAAATCAAGAAAAAAGTCTATTTAAAATGTTGTGGTGGCACCTATAGCTCAGTGGCTAGGGCCTCAGCCACATACACCGAGGTTTATGGGTTCAAACCCTGCCAGGCCAGCTAAAACAATGACAACTACAACAACAACAAAAAATAGACAGGCATTGTGGCAGGCGTCAGTAGGGCCAGCTACTTGGGAGGCTGAGGCAAGAGAATCACTTGAGCCCAAGAGTTTGAGGTTGCTGTGAGCTATGATGCCACTGCACCCTACCCAGGGTGATAGCTTGAGACTCTGTCTCAAAAAAAAAAAAATGTTGTTACATTCTATATACATATTATATATATTTTAATTTATTATGATTAGATTTAATTGGTTTGATTTTTATCTTATCTCAAAGTCAGATTGAGATTCCAATTTCACTTTAGAAACTGATCATTTTTTCCTTAGAATTTATTTTGAGATAAAGTTGATTTTTATATCATGGGAAAGTACAATTTAATAGAATTATAATATTTCCTTTATGAAAGACAGTTTAATAATTTATAGTTTGACTTAAAATACTCTATTTTACCATATTTAATGCTTTAATTGTATATCATATAAATTTAATATTCATAATTGACATTTGAAAATATGTAATATGAACCTAACAGGTTTTCATTCAGTTCCGCTAAATAGTATCAATATTAATATTGATATTCTTATGCATTATATATACAGTTTTTATTGTTGGAGATTCATTGAGGGTACACAGAAGCAGGTTATATTAATAGCTTTTGTTAGATAAGGACCCTCTTATTCTTGTGTCCCCCCCCTCAAAAGGTGAACCACATCTCTTAACCTTCCACCCCGCCCTCCTTCTCTTTCTCAGCTCTTCCCATCCCCCATTCTGTACTAGGACCTTAATTGACCTCATATCAGAATTGAGTACATAGGATTCTTATTTCTCCATTCTTGTGATGCTTTACTAAGAATAATGTGTTCCCCATCCATCCAGGTTAATACAAAGGATGTGAAGTCTCCATCTTGTTTAGTGGCTGAGTGGCATTCCATAGTATACATATACCATGACTTGTTAGTCCATCTTGAGTTGATGGGCATTTAGGCTGTTTCCATATTTTGGCGATTGTAAATTGAGCTTCTTATGCATCATATTTTATTAAAAATTAAAAATGTACATACAAACTTAAATAGTACAGATATAGTATATAATCATTTATTCAATCAATAATATGTGAATATTATGTTATCTATTATTTAGCCTTAAAAACCCTGGAGGAAAAATTATATAAACAGATATTCAATATTGGTATCGTAATTTTACCAAAATATATTTTTCCATGTATTAAAAATATTTGTCCTCTTACTATGATTACTTAGTACAAGTACTGGCTCAACTTCACATGTTGTCATTTGGATTTGTCACGCTTGAGAAATCTAAACCTTGAAAAGTGAATGTTAGTAATGATAGCAGACACAATGATGCTTACCATATGCCGGATACTTTTTGTACATGCTATTTATATATTTTAGTTAATTTAATCCTATTAACATTCTTACACTGTGTATTATTATTTACAACTTAAGCAGTTTATTATAGTTTTTCCTTGCTAAGCCAAAATTAATGCAATTGGAAGTTTCTTCATAGTGCTGTCATGTTACTAATAAATATAAATGAATGCTCTTCATAAAGTAGTCTTCACTTCTGCTTGCAAAATGCCATTGGAAGTGTAAGTTACTTTGAAATAACACTTTGCTATCATTAATGGCAATCACAATCAAGATGTGTGCCATAATGAAAATGAGAATTGAAATGTTTCACTGCTTCCATTAGATTAATCACTGGAGCTCAGTCCTTCATTTTGATTCTTCCCTTTGTATGCTTTTCAGATAGTTTATGGTACCTTTCTGCTGATCTTCCACATCACCCATTTCTAGCACTTTCTAGTCTGCTTTCTCACTCCGTTTTAGCTTTCTCACCATGCAGTTGCCACAGTGCTACTTTAGTTAAAGCTGAACTGAATGATACCCTCTGGATTTATGTTCCTTTCCTCTTCTTTCTCATGTAACTGATAAACTGTGGGAAGACCTCTTAAAGGAGGAAGATCTTTTAGCTGAGACTTCCAGAGTGAGTTGGAATTCACCAACGCATTGGGGAGGGGAATCAGCAGACCAAATGCCATGATGCAGGCTTAAGTTTGAAATAGCATGGAGTATTAAGGAAACCGTGAATTCAGTATCAGGGAGGGATAAAGTAAGCTTGTGTGGAGGAGTATGTAGCAGGCATGGTTTGGTTGAAAAGATGGGCAGAGGTTAGATCATTAAGAACTTGGTGGTCTGTAGAAATGTATGCAAACTTGTGTAATCTTTAAGGGATTGAAATGATAAGATGTTTCCTCTAAAATATCAAATGGACAATAATACAGTGCTTATGTTAGGTGGTTGTAAGTTAAGACTATATCAGGATAAGAAGCAAAAATGTATATTATTCATATGGGCATATCTTAAGGCAATAAAACTTGTAAATTTTTTGTGTGGTTAAATCACAGTTATCTGTGACCAGTGCCAGTGACCACGTAACAGTGACCAGTCCCCAATTTATAAACATCCGACTTATATGCAACTCACACTTACGAACAGAGGTTTTTACAGTAAGTTTCCAAATTACATCCAGCTGCTGTCAGCAGGTTGACCAAAGTTTCTAAATGTCATTGCAGGTTAATCTGAAAATGGTCCAAAAAAAAAAAAGCTACTCACTTTTATTTATAAAGTATAGCATTACTACTGCTTTTGTATTTTTTTTTTTGCTTTAAAAAATTTTTAAGTAATGCATATTATTTTTATGTATTTATGGGATACATGTGATATTTTGTTTGATACATGCATACAATATATAATGACCAAATCAGGGTAATTAATATTTCCATCATCTTGAATGTTTATCATTTCTTTGTGATTTTTGATTTTTGTGCTTTGGCTTTCCGTTTATATTACCTGTGGTGTTTGTTTTGAAATTTAATATGTAAGAACTTCCCTACAGAGCTTACCAATTTAATCTTCGACTTCCAGGCCTGTGCATTGCAACCAGTCTTTTAAAATACATTTTAAACAATGTATAGAATGCCATGCTTTCTCCTTTTTATTTTTTTCACTTTGTGTTTACATTCAAATTCTTAGGTCTTTAATGGCTTATTTGAGATTAATTTTTTTTTTCCTCTGAGGATATGGGCTTTTTAATGAATGTCTTTAAAAACACTGAATTGCAAGTGTGAGATTTTTAAAAAATAGTTTTTAGACTGTGGTTATCATTTAAAGACTTCCTTTTCTTCTGTATCCTAAGAAACCTTTGAAATAGGTTCTGAAATGCTTAATTTCTAAGAACCTCTGAAATAGGGTCTTAGAAATTAAGACTGCTGATTTGTAACCATTTGACTTCACAGATGAAGGCTCAACACCTTTTTCTAGTTAGCTTTTAAAATGTGGTGACATTGCCAGAGTCCCCATTACTTGTCTTTTTTTTTTAACTTAAAATCAAGGAAACAGAAATGCTGCAAATATTTTCCCTTCTAAGAAGCTTAAACTCTGGTTTTCTGCTTTTTATGTTGCTGATAGAATTATTCTGATGGTCTATAAAACTCAGTTTTCTAATTTCCTTTGAATATGTCATATATCTAATAGCAGAAAAGTTCAAAATCAATGATGGGTAGAACACTTCCAGATAATATTTAACAAGTGCTTTCTATATGGAAGTCACCTGCAAATCCTCCAACTGAAGGTCAATTTGAACTGAAAATTCTCGGAGAAATCATCTAAGCAGAAGGGGTTCCCTATACTATAGTTAACAAACGTGTGACACCCAGGAAAGGGATTCTAATTAAACAGATACATGACAAAGGTATTTATCTATATCTTAAGGCAATAAAACTTGTAACTTTTTTGTGTAGTTAAATCACACTTATCGGTGACCAGTGCCAGTGACCATGTAACAGTGACCAGTACTTAGTGGGGAAAGTTCAATGACTTTTTGTGTACCAAAGAAAGAGTAGCAACATATGCCATTAATAGTATAGCTTCTTCCTCTTACAACTTCTTATTTAGATCTGGTAACTGGTTATGGACAGTTTACCTCTATTGTTGCAGGCTGATATAGTTCTGAACTTGAAAGAGTATTTATCATTAGTTTACGATGTAATTGTATTAACATTTAATAATATATACTTAGTTTTCTTTAGGTCTTTCAGATTTGTATAGATTTTGAAGTATTCATTGTTGTATTTGTTCTTTAAAAATTACACAGTTATTTGGATTTTGTCTCATTTCATTTCTATATATCCTTGATAAACTCTTCTAATTTGTATCTTACATCATTTATCAGATAAATAAATAAGTGTATGTTACATTTGACTAAAAAACTTGATGTCTTGCTTAATTGTGTTTTCAGCCATAAATTTTTGGTTCAGTTGTATGCACATGTAATACTTACTGTCTTCATCGAGTAAAAGACTGGGGATATAAAATGAGTAAGATGCCTTTGTCCACAAGTACCGTACAGTTTGTTCAGTAAAAATTGAGAAAGGGAAAGCAAAAAAAGAGAACTAATATTTGTTAAGAAAACCATGGATCTTAAGTGGTTTTTTGTTCTTCAACTTAAATTTTGGTTTTATGTGTTAATTTTGGTCTTTCTCCACTCTTTTCACATCCAGACGTGTTTGAGTCGTATTTCTCTCATCTGTTGTATCAGCCTCTTCTTCCACTGTGATCAGTTTCTCATAACCTTTCATTTTGATAGGATATTAGTCTTCTCCCAAGTCTCCCTTTGATCTTTCTGCCTATAATCCATATCACGTAGCTCCAAATAAACATTTCTAAAGCATGGTGATGCCCCTGTCACTACCTAACCTACAAATAGCTTTCACTTTCCTGTGTAATACAATATAGATTTGTTCTTTTCTATCTTCACTGCTCACCTCCTTTCTAGAGGGTCTTATTTTCTCTATGCTCCCATCCCCTTGCAGTCTTCCTATATTCAGCCATACCATTTTATTCTTACCGTTGCTCACAACAGTGCTGTCCCCCTGCTTCCTATTGGATCCGTATCCTTTAAGGAACAGTTCGAATTCTATACCTTTTCTTTAAAACCTTCCCCACCTCTTCGTGGTTATGAGGTCTTTCTACCACCTGACATGGCATGGCACCCTCTGTCTCTGCCATTCATTCATTCATTCATGGATGATCTTCTATTTTATACTGTTATTTACCTGCTTTTGCATTGTATCCCTAACTACACATAACACGCCAGTGATTGTAGTCCATCTCTTAGCATATTTTTTAAAGTGTTGGTGGTAATTTACTGGGTATTACTCTATTTGTTTTGTAAGAGACGGATTCTCACTCTGTCACCCAGGCTGGAGTGCAGTGATGTCATGGCAGCCAACTATAACCTTAAATTCCTGGACTCAGGTGATTACCTCACATTATCTTCCTGAGTAGCTGGAACTATAGGTGCACATTGCCACAGCTGGTTAATCTTTCTTTATTTGTAATTTTTTTATAGAGACCAGGTCACACCATATTGTCCAGGCTGGTCTTGAACTTATGGCTTCAAGCAGTTTTCCTATGTCTGTCTCCCAAAATGCTGGGATTACAGGCATGAGGCACTATATTTGGCCTACCCCATGTTTCTTGGGGAGTTTTCCACCGTTAGTTATGTCATGTTGTGAGTGCTCTTTTTTTATTTTTTGCTGCCTTCATTTTAAAAAGATATACATATGTATCTTTTTAAATATATGTATGTATTTATTATTTTCAGATTGATGTAGGGTAAAACAATTAGGTTACATTGAGGTAAAGTCCAGGTGGTAGTTGAGGCCTCCACCCAGAAGATGTGACATATACCCTTACACTGTGTCCATTATGTGGTAGCACACCCATCCCCCCCTTCCCTCACTTCCTGTCCCTCCCCCCATTTGTATGTAGTTGAGTTTTTCTCTCACGTAGGACTGTACCTGCTCATCTGTTGAGTTTCATATTAGTATTGAGTGTATTAGATACCTGCTTTTCGATTCTTGTGATACTTTACGTAGGACGATGTTCTCCAAATCCTTCCAGGTAAGTATGAAAGGTGTAAATTCTCCATCTGCCAAATAGTAAGCCATGGTACACATTCTTGGTTCAATGGGCCCTTGGGTTGGTTCCACATCTTGGTGATTGTGATTTGAGCTGCAATAAACATTCTGGTGTAAATGTCCTTATGGTACTATGACTCTTTTCCTTTTGGATAGATACTAGTAGTGGGATTATAGGGTCAAATGGAAGGGCTACTTTTAGCCCTTTCAGGACTCTCCCTACCTCTTTCCGTAGAGGTTGTATTAGTTTGCAGTCCCACCAACAGTGTAAAAGTGTTCTCTTCTCTCTACAACCTCACCAGCATCTTCAGCTTTAGGACTCTGTAATGTGGGCTCTTCTTTTAGGGGTTAGATGATATCTCTGGGTGGTTTTGATTTGCATTTCTCTGATGATTAGGGATGATGAGCATTTTTTCACGTGTTTGTAGGTCATTTGCCGGTCTTCTTCGGGTTCTGTTCACGTCTCTTGCCCATGCCAGTGCATCCTTAATGAGCAACATTCTTTCTGACCAGTATTAGTATCCAAGGTTTTCAGTGTTTTTAATTTTGTCCTGTTATGTACTTAATGAAATCACAGCATTTAAAATTCCTTTTGACAGCACTAAAAAGCTGATCGGGTGCTTAGCATCCAAAAACAAGGCATGCTGACGTGGGGAGTCCTTAAATATTGCTGTCCATAGGGATTTTTCTTTGACCAGTTGAAGAGAGAATGCTATGCCTCAGGTCATGTGGGGTGAAGGTAGGATGGAGCCCACTAGCCTTCATCCTTGTGTAAGCAGAGGACAGGGAGCACTTCGTGTGCAGACTCTCACTGAATTTTCAGTGGTCCGTAGGAATGGCTCCATATATTGAATTTTGAGCTTCTGCTGGGTGAGGATGGGGTAGTAATACGTGGTATATGACTATATGGGATGAGAAATAGGATCTGGGCATCAGCTTTTTAAAAAATAGACTATCCACAAATTGCCTGTTTAAGAGGTATCTGGAGCCTCCAATTCCCGAACTCCTCTGGAGTCTGGTGTTTCCGTCAATTACTTTTTGTGGCCACCCTTTCTCCACCCTGTTGCTCATAGAGAATGCTGAGTGGTTAGCCTTATATTCTTTTGATTTTCATCTTCTATGATTTTGATGTAGCTTGTCTGGTGGTATCTTTGTTCCTATTCTCTGAATCCTTGTAGAGTTAATATCTTTTTACTCTTATTGTTATTTTAGTGGGGCTTTAGGAAGGAACTGAAATAATTTTATGATCAGTGTGTTATGTCTGGGAAGACCTACCTAGTGTCCTTTTCTTTTAATTTTTGTTGTTAATAAAAGTAATAGAAACACAGATTTTAAAATTCACATACACCAAAGTGTCCAATAGAAAGTTCTTCCTAATATAGTATTGTTTTAATCCCCTATAGGTTCATGCAAAGATTTAAAAAAGAATTGCCTATCTTTAGAAAGACCAGTCAGGTCTTCTGAACTTCAGTCCTTTTATAAATTAAAATTTTCAGAAATTATTTTTTCCCCGTATTTCTAACTGGAGCCACAGTGATTTTGCCTTTTTGAATGTTTTTGAAAACACTGTGGGACTAGAAATTTAAATTTCTTATCAATGTGTGGAAATTACTTGTTTCAAAATTTGATTGGGTTTTCCTTTTGAGGAGATTCAGGAGTTTTTGATGCTGACTCCTTAATTTACCTTTTAAAATTGTTGCGAATTTTATCAATAATATAAGCCACAAATTTGCTGTTAACCTTTCTTGTACATGCTAGCAACCCCCCCCTTTTTTTTCATTTAGCTTCCCAGAGCACTAGCGCTGGCCCAGCTGTTAGAACTGTGTTCAGGATGTACTAAGGCATCGAATTCACATCTCGGGTGAGCACCATCTCTACAGCAGTGATTTTCAGCCAGGGTGCTGTGGCACCCTGGTGTGCCATGAACTTTTTTTTTTTTTTTTTAATAATTTTATTGAATCATAATTCTGTACATTGGTGCAATCATAGGGCATGATTCATATACATTCAGAAATGTTTTGATCGTACTGTTACAGATAGCCTTCATGGCATTTTCTTGATCACTAT
>CAUYON010043711.1:0-19405 GCA_963573935.1 Arctocebus calabarensis | reverse complement strand
GAGCTGGAACATATTCTTCCTAGCAGAGTATCTCTTAAGACCTCTCTATAGATTCAAACTACGTGCTTTTGTATATTTTTACTAAGGCACGAGATTTCTGCATATGAAAGATAAAGGTATTGGACCAAAAAAAATTTTTTTTTACTTAATTCCTAAAATTGTGTAATTCTAAATAGTCAAAATTGAATGGCAATTCAAATCTTGTTT
This sequence comes from Arctocebus calabarensis, assembly GCA_963573935.1. Lineage (NCBI taxonomy): Eukaryota > Metazoa > Chordata > Mammalia > Primates > Lorisidae > Arctocebus > Arctocebus calabarensis. The sequence continues at coordinate 19,198 of CAUYON010043711.1, read as the reverse complement.
GTTTTGTCTCAATACTTCTTGTAGAAAGACAGACTGGTTTGGCAAAGATTTAACCTATCATTTTTGTGTGTTTGAGACTAATTCTTCTTAATTTATGAGTGAGCAGGGCCCGTCCTCCCACTGTCTTTTCATTATGAAGACAACAAAGTGGGCAAAATACATAAAATTGCACAGCTGCAGAATAAAGAATGCTTGCTGCCTAATTTTTTCCCCAGCAATATATTGATTCTGTTGGGGAAAATATACCTGTAATTACATGCCAGCAAGAACTATATAGCAGGAATATCTTAAAATGCATGCAATGGATAACAATATATATTTTTTCTAATTTAATCTTACCCTATTTATTCAACTGCATTTATCTAGGTAATAGAAGCTTAGATCATTTCACATAGAAAAGGACTGTGAAATGATTAGGATGCCAAACACTCTTTTCTAGGATTCAGCATCGGCCTACAAAGCACTGTGCTGCAATGATGCACATTTCAATCTAACCACTCAGTCATGAGTATGATAATAGGGAAAATCAATGCTGTTGGGTGAGACATCCCTTCTGAAATATCATAAGGGCAAATGCAATACAATTCTGAGAAACAAGATAGGGAAGTTCATTTTACAGTGGGGTCTGTCGCCAATCAAGTTTTAGAATCAAAACTCAGAAAAACCTACAATAAGTAGATTTAGGAACAGGTAGAAGCCTTGACTCTTTTTTTTTCCTTTAGCAAAATTAAGAAGCAAGAATGCAAGTAAAAGCTTGGCCTACACTGTGTCTGTAACATTTTATGGAAAGTGAATTATTAGCTCTATAATCAAACAACTGCTTCAATAAATCCTCCTCTCCCCCTGTATTAAGTGGCTTAACCAGTAGCTTTGGCACAATGTCGCCTCTCCCCTGCGATTCTGTCTTTTGTTTGTTAACCCTCTATCTTCAGCTTATGCAGTACATCATGGAGAATTATGGAAACCCCATCAGTTTTGCCGGGGTGATGTGGTTATAAGATGTATTTCCAATCGGAAGAATGAACAAGGAAAAGAAAAGAAAAAATATAGGGAAGAAATAAAAAGTGGAGAGATGTGTCATAAAAGTATGTGGTTCCTTTAAAATTCTATGAATATGTATACTCCTTTAATCTCTATTTCTGACTTCATTAAAAATATATATCAAAATCTGATCTGAGACCATAAGGGTAATATTAAAATGTTAAGAGTGAAAGAACAGATATAAAACTTAAAAGTAAGAAAAGTAGGCTAAGGTGGATGGAGTATAGGGATGAGAATGCAGATTACTTATAAATTGGAAAAAATAGGTGTAAAGTTTGCTTTATTTTTTAGTAAATGGAATGAAGAAAATGCCAGCACTTACTTTTATGTACTTCATATTTTCACAGGAAATTTGATTCACTCAAACACTTAGAAGTAATCATACATAAATGGCAAGATTCTATTTGTATAACTTTGTCTGCAAGTTTTAAAGTGCATGGAGGGGAAAAAAAATGAAAGTCCTTTTTTTCAGTCACATTATGGAGGTGCACTTAAGATTTTACAAACTCATCAGAGAGGCTTTCCTGAAAAGGGAAACCACCTCCCTCGTATTTCAGAGCTGCTAAGTAAGTCCGGGCATTTACCTGTGCTGTTAAGTACACATTTGCAAGGAAGAGAAGTCAAAACATGCCTCTGTGTGTTTTTTAAAACAGCATCATTACTCATAAGTTAAACTGAGAAGTGGCTCTAAATTTAGTCCAGAAAACTAAATTTTCTATAGACTAAAGCTCTTATGCTTGCATTAAAATAGCTGATATAAGTAAATTTTATGCAAGCGGAAAATAATGAAATAATTCACAATCTCATCCTGAGCTTAGAAAAGAAGTGCATTTTTATTTTTTTCTGCATTAATGCTAAAAATCAATCAGTAATACAATATCTTTTCAAAATACTGGAATAGTGGTTCATACCTGTACTTTGGGAGGCTAACTGTGGGAGGGTCCCTTGAGGCCAAGGCTTAAGACTAGCCTGAGCTACATAGTGAAATCCTCCCCACCCCCCAATCTCATGAAAAATAACAAAATTAGCCTGGCATGGTGCTAAGAGCCTATAGTCTCAGATAGTTCAGAGGCTGAGGCAGGGGGATCATTGAGCCCAGGCTGCTATGAGCTATGACGCCATGGCTGACACTCTAACCAGGGTGATAAAGTGAGTCTCTTTAAAAAAAAAGGAGGAGGAGGAGGAGAAGGAAGGAGGAGGAGAGGAGAAAGAAGAGGAAAAAAAGAACAGAAAGTAAAGAAAAACTCAAGGACAACTGTGTGGTACATGAACATAATTTATGACCTGAAAAATGAAAGGTGGTTTTATTTTTTAATTGAAAGGAATGATGTAGTTCCTTGTTAGTTGATTTAAAAATATTTAGATAGTTTCCACTGCCTTCAGTAATGGAAGAGTTTCTTAGTTCCTGTCTAAATATATAAAAATCCTTATCTCTTGTCAGTCTTTTTAGGTCATAATTCAAGTTGGCTTTTGTCAGTTCAGCAGTCCGAGTGGAAATAAACAAATGCATGCATTCTTTTCAGTCATATAAGAAAAGCATCTCCTAACTCATCCTCATTCTTCTCCCAAGAGGAACTTTTATTCAATCATTATATTTTAAATACAACTCTTACGAGCAGAAATGTATTTCCCTAACCAGCTCATTATCCCTTTACCTAAGGAAACTCCATCTGACAGAGATTGTAGAGATTATTTTTCTGAGTGTAGATTAACAGGGACATTTTGTACCCAAATTGTTTTTCCTAACAGTTAAAAACCCTATGAATTATTAATTAATTCCATCATTTATTATTGTTTTAAGAACAGCGTATGAGAACTATTATTTATTTTCATTTAAACGCAGCTTTTTCAAAGGCTTTTTATCTGCTCAGAATTGTGGGAAAATCCACCATGTTCTCTGGTGGCTGAAAGGGGCTGGGTAGCTAGGATATTTATGTATTCTTCCACAGATCCCAGTTTCCAGATAACTTCAATTTATTCTAAACACTTATCAGATTCAAGTTGCATAAAATTTAATTATACCACCTTAAATAAAGTTAATGTGTATTAGGTGTTAGAAAAATTAATGCTAGTATCACACCATGATTTGGGTCTAGGTAGTTTATTTTCAATAACTTCAACAATATTGTCATTTCATTTTACAGAACCTTGAGGTCAGGGCCAATGAGTCATTTTTTTTTAAAAGATTACAATCATAGTTTATTTGAAAAATCTAAGAAATTTGGAGGAATTCTGCTTGAATCAAATAATGAAAGTGAAACATTGGCACATGATGGCTAAATCTTCTCTTTCTTTGTAACTAGTTTCCTAACGCAAGGTTTAGCAAAACCCTTGCTCCAACAGGTGCTTTTTTCTCTTGACCATCTCTCCAAAGTTTTGCACCATCATGGATAGTGGACAGGAGTTGAGTGAAGTCGGGAGACATAACCAGAGTGTGGACAGAATGAAGTGGCATTGAGGGCAGTGGAGCAGAACAGAATGCCCTGCTCACCCTCAGCCCCCACCTGCCAAATGGCATTTTGCCTGGCTGCTGCCCTCCCCCAAAGCTGACAACCAAGATGACTGCTCAACTGCCATTTGAAGTGATAGCCAAAGGCTTTCAGCTTAGAATCCTTATAATGTGCACACAAAGTATTTAAAAAATTCTCATAACATAAAAACAACCTGCAATAGTAGAAGCCCTACTCAATGTACAAGACTATGTCAATGAGCAGATTTTTTATTTAGGTGTTCCAAAATGCAACATTAAAATCTGAAGCCATGAACACTTGAAAAGTGCAACACTAATTTAGGTGGGCAATGAAAGAAAGGGAGCTCTTTATTCCTGACTTCTCTTGTGCTTTCCTGTCCTCGTGGTAGCCAGCTACCTGGTCTCTCCTTTTATCATTGTCCTCTACTTCCCAATGACACTGCTGGTGGCTGACAGTGTTGTTTTGCACGTGTGCGAGTGTGGCAAAAAGACAGCTGCACCACCAGCAGCTTTCTGCATTTGGTACATAAGGAAAGGCAGCCCTCTGGTTTATAGTTGTGGCAGCAATTTGTATAGCATGTTACTGTTTATGGCTCTTCACCTTGTAGGCTATCTGATACCTTGACTTCAAACAAACGACCTACTTTTCACTTCATGATCCGCTGTTGCTGTTCCCTGGCGTTTTATAGCTAGGCTGCCTCCTTGAAAACATACCTCTGTGTATCCTTATAACACCTCTCGTGTGTCTTCAGCAATTCACTCTGCATCAGTCCCTCAGACAGCTGATACCAGGGTATTCTATAGTCAGAACTGAGACAACTGGTGTTGGTGAGAGGCAAGGGAAGACTTTCCTGACTCCCTAAATGTCTCTAGCCAACTTCTCGCAAGACTTAACACTCTGAATTGTGAAAGCACTGACAACTTACATCCAAAGTTAAAGCATTAAAGGTCTCCAGAAATTACATGTGGGAAAGAAAATCAATAATAGGCACGGCATTTTTAATATTGACTATGAGCTAGCCATTGTATATAATTATCCTTTAAACCTCAAATCTTGAGGTTGTCCTTCAAACCTCAATTTCCTCATCTGTAAAATGGGGGCAAGAATCTCTGGAAGGGTCAGGCAATTTTTCCTGGATGACATGTCTAGCAAGTGACGGGTATCTAAACCAGGACTGTCTGACCCCAAAGTCCAAGACTGCTACACTGTGTATTGCCATTGCAGCAAGCAACCCTGGTCAGTCCTTCACACCTAGCACAGGAGCTGGGGTGCTCAATAAATGTTTGATGAATTAGGGATAAGCACCTTGCTCTGAATTAGTTTACCAGATTGGCTTCTAGTTACCTGGCAAGTAACTCTGAACAAGTGAGACCCTGGGCAAATTACCTATGGTAGGAGGGAAGAAAGATATATTTCAGAGCAGAGGGCACAGCACCAGCAGATTTGGGCAAAACAAGATCCAGAGAAGCCAGAGGGGGGAAATCACAGAAATTTTATAGTATTAGAAGGACGGTAGAGAAGAAAATGGAAAGAAACAACCCAGAAAAAAAATGAAGAAGTACGAAAACCAATTCTGGGATAATTGCTGCTCAGAGATGATTCTGCTACTGTGGTTCCTTTTTTCTTCATTTTACCTTCTCACATTCAACATCAAACAGCTGGGCAGTGATGGAAGTGAGATTAGAGCCCAGAGCTTTTCCCCTGGGGAAACACTGCCTGCCTTATGCACACTCCAACTTTAAATTCCTAAATGTGCAATTCAACTCTGCTTAGAGCTGTAAGTCCTTATGAAAATGACCCACCAGTTTAAATGTTTCCTATTCTGGCCCCAAGAGGCAGAACAGGAAGAGTAGTGCCCTCTTGAACACTTTCTTCCATCTCCATTATAAACACCCAAGATGTGTCATAACTATAAGAATATTCCTGAAAATCCACAAGAGTACTTTGCCTTCTATACCACTTAGCTGTTAATGAGCTGGAATAGTTAAATGGAAACAAAAGGCACTGATAATGGTTGTGAGAGGAAGGAGAAAGGGAGAAAGGAAAACCAGTCTTTAAAAACAAACGAACCAAGGTTGAAGTGGATTGGAGGTTATCTGGCTGGAGCCAGGGAAACTGATCTGTGATTTAACTGGACCTGCGTTGTTGTTCTGTGGAAGAACAGTTCAGGAAGAAACAACAGGGAGTGAGCAAAAGCCTTGAAATGAGCTGCTTGGATAGGGAGTGTGGTGGACACTGCCAAGAGAAATGGACTGCTGAGACCCACGCGGGCTGACCACACCAAAGGGTCAGAGTGTAAAGAAATAAACTGTAATGTTATCTAGAGAAAGGAGGGAGGGGAAAGGTTTAGGATCTGAAGTATCAGAAAGAAAACCAGTCCAGAAAACCTGAATGATACCAGCACCCAGATCCTGGAGAAGGCTGGTACCATGAAGGCAAGTGGGATGGACCCAGAGAGTCATTAGTCCACACTCCTTGGACAATAGTTCCAGAGTGAGGCCAACTGGAAAGCTGCACCTGGGACCCGGAGTGGCAGACTCAGCTACCTCTTAATGAAAACCCAGCCTTGTCCTAGGATCAAAGCCAATAAGAGTGATTAGGATTGTCAAGTGCAAGGGCTAGTGATGGACTGAGAGACAGAAATAAAAGAACCCAGGAGAACCAGGTTAATTTAAGAAGCCTTTGTCAATCTAATAATTAAAAATCACAAAAGTAAGAAGTTGGCACTTCTCTAATTAGTATATAGATACAATCTTCACTTTCCTTTCACTTTCTTTGTAAACTTAAAGTGCACAAAGAGAAAAGGTGGGACATCTATGCTTCTGCGGATCCTTGGTCCTAGCCCACCCAGTCCTCTAGCAACTTGATTCTCCCTTGACTTCATGTCAAACAAAACTGAAATGAAAGACCAGAGGAAATTGTTCGAAGGGCTTTCTTTTAGAAGCTGTCTCTAAGAACTCATTTAAGAAAGAAGAGTTAAAACAATGTCAAGTCTAAGGCACTAGGTAACAAAGAAGTAAGTATAAACCAGGATTATAACATTATATTATGAGCGCTGCTCCATATACTGTGGGTGGTGGGTTTGACCCATCCCTTACAAAACTGCAATAAAAAAATTAGCCAGGTGTTATGGCAGGTGCCTTTAGTCCCAGCTACTTGGGAGACTGAGGCAAGAAAATCACCTAAGCCCAGTAGATGGAGGTTGCTGTGAGTTGTGACGCCACAGCGCTCTACCGAGGGCGATACAGTGAGAGTCTGTCTCTACAAAAAACAAACAAAACAATTATGTCATAAGTTCTGAGAAAAAATATTGATGTCTGTTCATGATATTATTCAGCTATTTAGCAAAGTTAGTGAGCAAATCGAATCATAAACATTTTTTCAAGGATGGTGATTACGTTTTGATTTTTTTTTTTTTTTTGGTCAGGGCTGGGTTTGAACTTGCCACCCTTGTGATATGGAGCTGGCGCCCTACTCCTTGAGCCACAGGCACCACCCTACTTTTTGAATTTTTATATAACCTTGGGATGAGTAAATATTTTTTAAAATGTTGAGATTCAGTTTTCAAATACTATAATGACAAATTTCATTCAAGTTTAATTTTTTTAAATAGAAACATTCTTATGTATTTCAAAAGATCTACAATTTCTAAATCTGACAACCAACAAATATTTAGCTACTTTTGTATAAATGAATATTTTTAGGTCTTGGCTAATTTGGTTCTCTGTTTAGCAGAGTTATAAGAAATTTTGGCCTTATGTATCCTGTTCCATGCAGGCAATGTAGATCAACGGACTATAATTTCACTTTAAAACTATATGTGTCCTTTGCTATCCGTATCATCACTAACTACAATCTAAAATTCAGGAAACCAAATGGATTTATATAACACAGCATCCCTCGCTTTACAAACCTGCTATCCAAATTTTCACTCTATGAACTAAAGAACTGTATAATGAGGGATATTTTTACATAACAGTTTTGGTAAAGCAAAACGCCTCACTTACAAAATATATTTGGCTGCTAGTAACAGAGACTGGAAATAATAGTGGCTTAAATAGAATGGAAGTTATGTTTCTTGCATATAAAATATGTCTGGAGGAGAGCAAGCCAGATCTGGGAAAGGAGGGACCTGGGAGGTTCCTTGTCTCACTTTTCTACGCTCCTAATTCATGATTTTTACCATCAAGGTCACTCCAAGACAGCAGCTAGAACTCCAGCCATCATATCTGCACTTGAATAGGACACAGGAGGAAGCAGGGAAGGAAGAAGCGTCCCCATCAACTACTGAGAAGATTCACCTAACCACTTTACCATACCATTGGTGGAAACTTAATCACATGGCCACGTCTAGCTGTGAAGGGAGTAGAAATGCAAACTTTTAAGTGGGGACCTTACCACATCAAAAACAATCTGAATTTTATTGTTAAGAAACAAGAATTATTGGTTTGGCGCCTATATCTCAACGGTTAGGGTGCTGGCCACATATACCGGGGCTAATGGGTTAAAACCCAGCCCAGCCCTGTAAACAACAAGGACAATTTTTACAACTAAAAAACAGCCGGGCATTATGGTGGATGCCGATAGTCCCAGCTACTTGGGAGGAGGAGGCAAGGGAATCACTTAAGCCAAGAGTGAGATTGCTGTGACATCACAGCATACTACACATTACTTTGAGACTCTGTCTCAAAAAAAAAAGAAAGAAAGAAAGAAAGAAAGAATTATCGTATAACTACATAACTACCCATCTCCCCAAAAGGTGTTATTGAAACATTAAAAATACCCATGCCTTTTACGTAATTATTTTAACGACTTTTGAACAATCCTTTTTTTCTAGGATTCATAGAACTACCATTTCCATTAACATAAAATTGAAATAGCTCCTTCATTGGAACTTCCATCTCTAAAGAAAGGTCACCACACAGATTTAGCCTATTCCTAAGAAAAAGAACACACAAATTGAAGCTTTATTGTAAAGTCTTTGTTCGGAAGCAGCACTTAGTAAAAGGTTAATAATCTGTTTTGAATCCCACCCATTAAGCTGTACTTTTCAGGCAGCTCCAAAGAGTAGTTTAGGATGGAAGTAAAGGGACTTTAAATCTCTCATAATCTCACTGAGTTTCCCCTCCCACCTCCCACCTGCCAATTATTTCCTAGGTAGGGTTTTCTCAAATACATTTTCAAACAGATAACAGAAGGCCAGGCATTGTGGCGTGTGCCTATAGTTTCAGCTACTCAGAAAGCTGAGGTAGTAATATCAAATGAGCCCAAGAGTGGGAAGTTACAATGAGTTATAATGATGCCATTGCACTCCAGCCTGGGTAACCAAGCAAAACCCATTCTAAAACAAACAAACCCCTATTATACAAATTCCACTGCACAGTCTCCCTTGGACTGTTTTCCAACCAGACTGCAGATCCCAGCGCTAAATTTTTTAACAGGAAAAGGCTGGAGCTGCCTCTGTGGTGATTACAGAAATAAATACTTAAAAGACACAGAAGCTCGTCCCCCTTTGTAGACTCAGGAGGAGTCTCTATGTGCTAAATGTAAGAGGAGGTTTTTAGGTGTTAATTTGCATCACTAGCACAGACAAACAGAGAAATAGAAAGACAGTACTAGGTGGTCAAAATAATTTGCAAATATTTCCATTAGCCATTTAAACCATCCTACCCCACATGAGATGTTAGTGATAATGAGGAAGAGATTCAAGATGCTGTTGCTAAGGCACTTCTCCAACTCAGGGTGACAATCTCACTATAAATAATACATGAAAAAGCTGGTTGCTGTGTCTGTGCCTCCCTGCACTTTGATTCCAATATGCATCCTTACCAACATCACCAACTCCTTTGAAGTATTCTCCATTTCTTTCATTAGAAAGTACGTGTCACTTATTAAGATTGCTTCAGCCCAGATTTCACTTGGGAAAGTAATAACGAAATATCATTTGCTTGAACTAATCTTTAACCCAGACTCTGTTCTGTTTTCCCGGTGACTCACTCATCTACCATAGAGCCTGACTGGAATGAAAGAATATTCTTTTATATATTCCATTTTGTCTAAAGTTTTAGCCATCTTGCCAGGTGTTTATTACAGATTGTTGGAGTTATAATCACATGCATATAATAAAAGCTAATTAGTCAGAGTATCTGGCTTAATATTTGATACTCATTTTTATGATCTAAGAAATTATTTTCCTTATTTGATGCCTTATAAATCTAAGGATATATTATATAATACAGAATAGTTCACAGAGCTGTGATTTTATAAACCTATGTAAGAAATCAACCTTAGATCATTGCTTTTGATTTGAAATTTACTCACTTTATTTGTTCTATTTTAATGGCTTATTATTTTAAATAGACTGTATGATAATATAATATAGTAGACTTAATTCTAATGGATATAAAGCCTAACATATGTGTGAACATCTAATATGTCAGGGCTTCATAAAACCAAATCTCACAATTGAGGTCCAGAGAGGTTAAATAAATTTATTCTTGGTCACACAACTTCTATGTGGCTTTTTATCGGATAGTAAGGTTTCTTCTCTAGGAAAATCTAAAGCAAATAATGTAGCTCTTTAAAATTATCTCATGAAGTAAAGAAAAAATGATTCTCTTCTATCAAAATGTTCCAATTCAGTGGAGACATAAAAATGAATGAATGATACTTTATAGTTTTATGTGTACTTACACTACACACAAATATGCACATCACATTCTTTTCTATTATATAAAGATTTCATGGAGGATGTGATTTTTACATGTCATTATTTGACAACTGACCAGACAGAAGATCTAAGTCAAAAGTCCTAAACTATCAGTCAACAGGCCAAATCTGACCAACATGTATGGTCCTTTTTTGTGTGTTTTTGTTTTCGTTTTCCTACACAGTTAAAAAAGGTATTTCACATGCAGTCCAAATTTCTGAAAATCAGAAGATTTGTTACCTTGGGTTTAAATTCTCACAAAAGCATGAGTTAGCTGGAGTTGAGAAGTAGCAGCTACTTTTAGATGGGAGTCTATGCTTCATCTGGATATCACAACCTTTGTTAGCTTCACCCATTCATTAATTGCCCCCTTCATGAATTTGTTTGGGATTGCTAACTTGGGTTCTAAATATCAGCCCTACTAAATTACAAAAAGTAGGAATTGTTAGGCTATTTTCCGAGCCCTTGCTCCATCTTCCCTCCTGTCGTCTTTCATTCATGGGCAGCGTACGCTGGGTAAACCAGCCAGTGTGGTCAAGGACCATCTGATACACGAGCAAAATGAATTTGGAACTTAGACTCAGAAGAGCTTTTTAATCCCTGCACACAGCTCAAACTGTGACCGTCAATTTGGGAAGTGTAGGATAGCCATACTCTGTCAGTTTGACTAACATACAGAGAAAGATCCCATAGGGGTGAGAAGGGAGAAAGAGAGAGAAAGACAGGCCATCAGGACCCTTGAGAGTCTCCAGTATCCTTACAATGGCCACCTTATTTGCATACATTGTCTGAAAATGGTTTCTGTCTCTTACAACACTTGCCTTAGCCTTTGCCATGAAATCTGCCAACTTCTTCTCTCTACAGCTCAATTTCCAAATCTCTTAAAGTTAAAACTTAAAACCTAATAATGTTTCATTTAATCTTTCAGACAAGATTATGTGGGTACTCAAGTAAGTATACATTCTTTGGCAACTATAAACCATTATATAAATCTAAGGTGTTATACACCTTATGACAGTTTTGGCAAATGTTTAGTAACTGGAGAACAATTAATGAGGAAAAAGTGGGAAACATCAGTGTCTAGGACAGAGCAACACTCCCAAGACCTTTGCAGCTCTTAAGTCAAACTACTGTATTAGGGAAAAATAAGCACTTTCCAGTGGATGCCAAGGGAGACTCAACCTAAAGGAACTTTCCTTTTCAGTGCTGAGCATACAGTGGTCCTTTCTGAGCTTGAATGGGGGGGAAGGGGAGGGGTGTTATTTTTTTACTAGTACTTTTGAGCAATGCTGACTGCCTTCAGAATTTCCCTGAGTCATCAAGACATGAATCAGTCAAAAAATTGCATGTGAACTCTGCAATTCTCTCTCTGCTCAATCATGCAGTCAAAAACTGGTAAATTGGGATGAACCGGTGTGTCAGAAAGAACTTGGTTAAAATGGAACTCCTCCCTACATTTCTTAAATCCAAACAAGTCCTGAAACTCAGGCTAAATTTTACTTATTCCGGAATCTGAGGATAGAAATATAGCTTAGATAACAGGGAACAGAACATTGCAACTTTTTTGCTGTGATCCCTATAATTAAAAACAATTGTAAGCCTGCTACTTAACTCAAAATACATCCCACAGTATTTGAAGAGTGATATTGTAACTTATGCTTAGAGTATTGGCTTGAACAAAGCATTTGTTCATTAGCTGCTTGTAACTTTGTATAATTGTCACTTCAAGGCCTTAAAAACAAGAACTAGCTTTATCAGTAGTAGAAAAGCAGTACAAACACAACGTCTAACTCAGCCTTTCAGAGGGGAAATGCATGTTCATATAAGCAGAAACGGAAAAATATTTTTAACAATGCCTGCTATTAGCTGACAAATTTATCAGGGAGAATTTTGCATAATTACTGGTTTAAAAAAATAAACGGCCCACCAAAACCAGTTCGTTCGTAAGGGTAGGATACACGAGTCAGCTGATCTTACCACTCTCAGCAGCTCCCTAGGGCTCTAAAGGTGCCCAACTGGGAAGAAAAAAGCTGACAGTCAGAGATTAACTCGATTTAAAACACCGGGGGGAGGGACTGACGGAGCCCGTGTATAGCAGATTAATTCTACTTTAAAAAATGGGCGATAGGCCTTTTCTTTACATCAAATTGTGTGGATTCCAGGAAGAGTAAACGACGATGCTGAGCGCAGCTTTTTAACTCTGAAAAACGCACGTTCAGGGAAGGGTCACTTCCGTTTCAGAGCATCCCCCTGCTGAGCCAGCGAATGGCGGCGGCGGCGGGGTCGCCGGAGGGCAGACATCCGAGCGCAGACTCCCCGCCGGCTGGGCGGCAGGTTCCCCCGGTGGAGCGGGCGAGGCGGCGGCGAGCTGGGCGCGGGCCGGGGGCCGGACCTGCCGCGGGCGGGCGGGGCGGCGGGGGCGGCGGGGGCGGCCGGGGACGCCGCGGGCTCGCGGGGCGGGGCGGGGCGGCGGCGGGTCGCGGGCGGATGACGCGCGGGGCCGGCGGAGGAGCCGCCACTTCCTGAAGCCGCCGGCCGGGGCCGCTCGCTGCACTCAGCGCCGGAGCCGGGAGCCCGCGGTCGCCGCCATGTCCCACCAGACCGGCATCCAAGGTAACGGCGCCCGGCGAGGCCCGCGCGGGAAGGAGCTCCCGGGCGGCGCCGGGCGGGGCGGGCGCGGCCGCCGTCGGGCCGGGAGCGGGAGTCGGTCCCGGGGGCTTTGCGGGCCTCGGCGTCTCCGCGCTCCCCCGGCCCCCGGTCCGCGCCTCCCTCGCAGGGCCCGGCCGCCGCCACGTTGCAGGACGACTCGAAGTTCCGAGGCGCGAAGGGGACTGGTGTCCGGGGCGGCGGGGGAAGGGGGCGTGCCCCCCGCGGGCCCCGCGGTAGCCCAGCTGCTCCCTTTTTCTGGCTGGTGGGAAAGAGCTGGAACGGTGGCGGCGTGGGCTTCCCTTTGCTGTGGAGCGCCGAGCTACTTTTCCTTCTCCCTGTGCTAAGGATCCTGATTATTATAAAAGGACACATGCCAGGATCTTTCCCACATCAGTAGGGGTGCTTCCCAAACTTCCACGTTATCTCCCCAAACAGAAATAAGAATTACGTTTTGAGAAATCCAGAGTGCGGGGTGTCTTTGGGTCTTTTTCCTAGGTACTCCCCAGGGGAACTGAGAAGTCTGATCTGGTGGTTGAATTTAGTCATCCCGTGCGGACGGTGGAATGGGCAGTTAGATCTGCTCTCCATTATTTCCTGGTTTGGAAATGGACAGCCTGGAAGCGCTCACCGCATCAGAATCAAATAATATATCCCGGGGTTACTCGTGATCACTTAGCGAATTCCTGTGTAAACTCAAGCTCTTCCTATCAATAGACAGCGAATCTTTTCCCCCAGTGAACACTTACTTGTACGTTCTGTTCTTAAGGAGCACTTGTGCTTAATCTCTCACGTCCCCCTGCACATGCACCAGCAAAATAATCTCAAATCTAAAAGTACTGTTTTATTTGACCGCACAAATTTTGACATATAAGTATGTAATTATTGACTTTAATGCTTGAGCCTTGTGGCAAGCACTACTTATTAGTGTCGCCTTCTGTTAATAAACAACACAATGAAATTGAAGCTTCAATAGGAAGACAAGGATTGGGTTATTAAAGCTATATTTCCTTAATGAGTTTACTTTAGCTTTTTGAGAAATGCATTTAGAAAAATATAACCAGAAGTATAAGATTGAATGCGTTTTACTGGCTTTTTCCTTAATCAGGTTGGGATAACCTGATATTTGATGTTGTTTTTAAACAAAAAATACAGAAAATGACTTGATAAAGGAGCTGTCTTTATCGTAAGTTCGAAACAGAACTAGAAGAGAATGAAAACAAGATTTCAACGTTTTTCTAACAAACAGTAAAGATCTTTTTCCAAATTTTATTTGCCCACCATTGGGTTTGATTAACTATTGTGTTCACTCTAGTGTTATTTTTGCAACAGAATTATCTAGCTGAAACAGATTAGAATGAATGCTAACATACTTTTAAAATACATTAATGTTTATATTTCTTAACCGTATATAATATCCACTATCTTATACCTTTAAACTTTCTAATAATTGAAAATAAGAAGAGGCTAAATACTTAAAGAGTTTTTCTTTGTATTGTAATTTTTTTTTCCATATAGGTAGCAAAAGAAAGTATTAAGTATAAAAAAAGGGTTTGTTTTTCTTTATCTTTTCCACAGCAAGTGAAGATGTTAAAGATATCTTTGCCAGAGCCAGAAATGGAAAGTACAGACTTCTGAAAATATCTATTGAAAATGGTTAGTTAAACATTTTAAAATTTTGTTTGTTCCTGGATTATTGGGTGTTATATTTTCACACTAACTAATGTTAGTGATTTGTACTTTTTATTGATGTGCAGCGAGTTCACAGCTTGCCTTGGGCAAGGTAACATGGATTCCTCACATTTTGTGCAGGTCTCTAAGGGTCTCTGTTTCCCTTCTGAATTCTTTAGCTCTCAGGGAAAGAAAGATGTTTTTTGAAGTGATGTTTTACTCTTACTTCTTGTGTCTCAATTTCTGCACCACAATCTCTTTAATGTTGGTGCTTTCATTTCTGGAATGGAAATCAGTTAACAGGTGATTATCAAAAAAGTTTCTTGTGAATTATTCAATAAAGTTTGTTTTAAAGTAGAAACAAAGAATTTCAAACTGTACCATTTTCTCCACCTGATTGCAACCTGTGCTATAGAAATGATTATTACCCTTCCTTGTTGTTTGGGGGAAATTCTGATTATAAATACAAATTATAAATTGATTCTTTAAAACTAATTTTATAAGTAGGAAACCTGGGTGGGAAAATCCTTTAAATTGGGCAGAATTTGAATACTATCAGAACTACTTGATCACAAATGAATGCATTAAAATAATTCAGTTGGCTTAATTCCTTAAAATCCTTGAAATATTTTTGTATTTGGGAAAATAACTTGTTTTTTTCATAAACTGGAAGTAAATCTGTTTTCCATTTTCTGCTTATATGTTAAAAATACCAGAATAGTTTGTGAAATATACATTTGCTGGGCGTTCCCTATGGCTTAGTGGGTAAGGTGCCAGCCTCACATAGCGAGGGTGATGGGTTCAAACCCAGCCCTGGCCAAACTGCAACAAAAAAATAGCTGGGTGTTGTGGCGGGCTCCCATGGTCCCAGCTGCTCAGGAGGCTGAGGCAAGAGAATCGCCTAAGCCCAAGGAGCTGGAGGTTGCTGTTAGGTGTGACACCACAGCACTCTACCAAGAGTTAATAAGTGAAACTCTTGACTCCTAAAAAAGTACATGTGCTAAATACATAGTGTAAATCAGCACAGTTTTAAAATGATTTAAATTTTAAATGCCATCACTTTAAGTGAGTTGTTAAATAACTGAAATTGAACAGTTAATCTAACTAGTATCTCTACAGAAAGAAAATGCCAGTGTTTCTTAAATTATTATTTTCTGGTGTGATGTTGTATTTTGAGAAAAATTTTTAACTGAAAATTCCAAAGAATAAAATAATGCCTTAAATACCTGTGTCTCCCCTTAAATTAGTAACTGCTTTTTATCACACTTGCTTCAAGCACTTTCTAAAATGTAATATTGTTTTGACGTAAGAGCATCTCTTTTAAACAGTTTTTCTTTCTGACCTTTTTTCCCTGATGTATGTGTAATGAGGAGTTTTTGTCCCTTTTTTCTATGTATCTTTAAATCGAATACAATGCTACTTGGGGTTTTCAGTTCCCATAAAGTGCATCATACTGCCTTATTCTGCATTTTTCCTTTTTCTGTAAATGTTATTTTTATAATTAGTTTTGATAGAGTGCTTATTAATTCTTTTTAAATGTGAATAGAATGTTATCATATGACTATGCCATTTATTTTTGTTCATTCTTTTATTGACGACCATTGAGGTTATTTCCAGTTTTCACTATTACTGTATGACACCTTTGTACATATGTGCCAGAGATTCTTTATGCAGAGAACATTCAGAATTGTACTACATTCTGCCACATAGTGCTTCAAAGTGACAGAACGAATTTATGATTCTAGTCAGATTTGTTAAATCTCTAGCATTGTGGCTGAACAGGAGTTATAAACCTTCTTTTATTAGTTTTTCTTATGCTATAATTCAGTGTTAATTTCAGAAATTATTCTTTTGAGTGGTACAGTTATTTAAATATATTTTGTTAATAATTTACAGCATAGCCATTTTAGGAAATAGAGATATATTCACCCACATTTGACTACTCAACTTTTCTGATCATTTTGTATATTTTTTGTGCTGTGTATACATAAAAATTTTAGCCATGCTATTCATAAAATCTTCCTGTTTCTAGTAATACTTTATATCATAATTATTTTCTGTACCACTTTTTTCCTTTTAACTTTTTGATGTGAATAATAGTAATTGGGAAATGATTATAGATTATTTTTCTTGTCTTCATTAAACTACAACCTGGTCTTTCAAATTGTTTACTTATCTTTTTAAAAATTGTTTTTTTATAGAGCAACTTGTGATAGGATCCTGTAGTCAGCCTTCAGGTTCCTGGGATAAGGATTATGATTCCTTTGTTTTACCTCTGTTGGAGGACAAACAGCCATGCTATATATTATTCAGGTTAGATTCTCAGAATGCCCAGGGTTATGAATGGATATTCATTGCATGGTCTCCAGATCATTCTCATGTAAGTAATTTTTTGGTAGTTTAATAGTAAATGCTAGAAAGAATTATTTATTTTTTAATTAATTGATTAATTAATTAATTTTTGAGGTAGAGCCTCGCTCAGTTGCTATCATATGATAGCTCACAGCAACCTCGAACACTTGGGATCAGGCAGTCCTCTTGCTTCAGCCTCTCAAGAAGCTGGGACTACAGGCGCCTACCACAATGCCCAGCTAGTTTTTTGTTGTTCTTATTTTTTACTATTTTTTTGTAGAGATGGGGTCTGGCTCTATCTAGCTCTAGCTCAGGCTGGTCTTGAACTCTTGAGCTCAAGCAATCCACTTGCTTCAGCCTTTCAAAGTGTTAGGATTTCAGGTGTGAGCCACCGTGAAATATTTCTAGGGTGAATTAAGTTTAAGAAGCAACTGTCATTTCCCATAGAAGGGAATGATCATGGGGAAATAATCTTAAGCTTGATAATATGGAATCAAAAAGCATTTAGATTCAGAAGTTTTTCCCTTGAAATCAAAATAAGTATTGAAGTAAAATTTTAAAATTGCCAGGTGCTGTGGCTCATACCCATAATCCTAGCTCTTTGAGAGACCGAGGCAGGTGGATTGCTTGAGTTTTAAGAGTTCAGCCTGAGCAAGAGTGAGACTCTATCTCTACTGAGAATAGAAAAACTAGCTTGATGTTAGGGGTGCATGTAGTCCCAGCTACTCCACAGGCTGGGGCAAGAGGATCATCCAAGGCTTGAGATTGCTATGAGCTGTGATGATGCCACAGTATCCTAACCAGCTGATCGAGTGAAATGCTGTCTCAAATAAATAAAATTTTAAAATCTGTAGCAATTATAAATGACTCCATGGGCCTCTGAAGAATGAGGCTAACTGCTTGGCTCTAAGAGTAATAATTTTAAGAATTCTGAGAACTATTTGAACATTATATTAAATTGTGTTAATTTTTTCCATATATTATTAGTCACTACCGTTCAAAGGGTAGGCATGCAAACAAGTTAAGTATTTCTCTTTGAAAAGTTGGTAGTGGACAGGCTAAATAGATAAAAGACAAAACTGATATATGAATATGATCAATATATTAAAGATCATCATAGTTCTTATGAAAAAATTCATAATTTTTAAAGTTATCTACATAGCATTCTGAAAAGATCATCCCATCCTCTTTAATTCCACACATCCTGTGTGACTACAGGATTTGATCATACAGAATTATGAAATTATTGTTAGTTGGTAGTTAACTTTAGTTGCATCCCATAGATACTAGTAAACTGGTTAATGGTAGCATGTATTATACTGATGTCATTCTTGTGTCCCTCATAGAACAGAAAGCCTTGAGTATTTGATTCTTATAGTAATAACCAATCTAGCTTTGAGTAAAATGTCACTATCAAGGTTACTTCATTTCAGTTTTTTCTCCTATTTTAATAATTCTTGAGCTTATTTTATGCTTTGAATAATTTTTAAAAATGCATATATTTTTGCCTTTTAAATGTCACGTATATTTTAAATTGAAATCTACCTTAATTATTTGTGTTAATGATTGTTATCTGTACACATTATTTTAGTAGTCATTAGGCTTCAGCTTTTATCAGTTTTATTGCAGTTTTAATGTGCTTAAAGATTTTAGTGTATTCAGAATTCTTTGTTATGTAATAATATGTTTTCATCTGTAAACTTCCATGTAAACTTTCATGACTGAATAGGTTCGTCAAAAAATGTTGTATGCAGCCACAAGAGCAACTCTGAAAAAGGAGTTTGGAGGTGGCCACATTAAAGATGAAGTATTTGGAACAGTAAAGGTATAAAACTTATATTTTTATGTGAATTTTATATGCTGCAATTAAAATGATTAAAGAAGAACTAGGTAATGGCTAATTGATATGAATTCAGGTGAATAAATCTGTAAACATTAGAATAAGAGAGAAAATGTTGTTATATTTCTTACAAATACAATTTAATGCTAATCGATATGTAACTTTGAATTTAT
Source organism: Arctocebus calabarensis (assembly GCA_963573935.1). NCBI lineage: Eukaryota > Metazoa > Chordata > Mammalia > Primates > Lorisidae > Arctocebus > Arctocebus calabarensis. The sequence continues at coordinate 295 of CAUYON010043711.1, read as the reverse complement.
TCATTTCTATCTATTTGACATTGAGAATTGACAAAGTGGCATTAAGACATACCTACTCCTTAAAAATATTCATATGGTAGATATATCTATTTATATTTATATATGTATACAGATATACACACATAAATTAAGAAAATTTAAATATATTTTCAACAACTTTTTTTTTTTTTTTTGTAGAGACAGAGTCTCACTTTATCGCCCTGGGTAGAGTGCCGTGGCGTCACACTGCTCACAGCAACCTCCAGCTCTTGGGCTTAAGCGATTCTCTTGCCTCAGCCTCCCGAGTAGCTGGGAC
>CAUYON010043708.1:0-34486 GCA_963573935.1 Arctocebus calabarensis | reverse complement strand
TCTCTGGCGACTAGACAGCTGAAGTCTGCTGGCAGCTTTAGTATAACTCACTCCAGTGTTCTGTGGGCTCAGGAGGCCCCCTCAAGCCAGTAAATTAGCCTGGGAAGGTTGATGCCTCTTTTCCCATCTTGCCCCTCTGTCGCACCCAGTGTCTGGTAACCCTGGAGGGTTGTGGTCCAGTTCCCTCCAATGAGCAGATGCTCTAGAGGTTTGCACCTGCCTAGGTCACACGGGGCTCTGTGGCTCCTCAGCCAGTCCACCGGTTGTGTAGGTGTTGGCAGGGGGGGAGGTGAGGCCTATTTGCCCACTTTTTAATTCTTTTTCTGATTTGCTTAAATTCTTTGTAGATTCTGGTTATTAGACCTTTATTATATGTATAGCCTGTGAATATTTTCTCCCATTCTGTAACTTGTCCATTTGCTCTGTTGATTATTTTGTTAGGTGGGCAGAAGACTTTAAATTTAATCAAGTCCCATTTATTTAATTTTGTTGTTGTTTTGTTTGCCATTGGGGTCTTTTTATAAATTCTTTGCCTAGTTGACATGTAGAGGAGCTTTTTCCAATTTTCTTCTAGAATTCTTATGGCTTTATGTCTCACATTTAAGCCTTTAATCCATCTTGAATTATTTTTTTGTGAGTGGTAAGAAATCTAGATTCTGTTTTATTCTTCTCCATGTGACCATCTAATTTTGTTATCACCATTTATTGATTAAGGGGCTTTTCCTCCCCATATATATTGTTGTCTACTTTGTCAAAGATCAGCTGGCTGTATGTGGATGGTTTTATATCTGGATTCTCTGTTCTCTTCCATTGGTCTGTGTCTCTGTTTTTGTGTCAATACTATATTGTATTGGTTACTATAGCCTTGTGGTATAGTTTGAAGTCTCATAGTGTGATGTACATAGTTCAGTAGCATTCAGGTTTGTTCTTTTTGCTTAGGACTGCTTTGGTTATTTGAGTTCTTTTCTGGTTCCAAATGAAGTGCAGAATTCTTTTTTTCTAGAACTGTAAAATATGACTTTGGTATTTTGATCGGGATTGCACAGAATCTGAAATCACTTTGAGAAATATGAACATTTTAACAATGTTGATTCAACTGATCCATGAGCATGATATGTTTTTCCATTTGTTTGTGTCATCTATGATTTCTTTCTATAAGCTATCATAGTTCTCTTTGTAGAGATCTTTCACCTCCTTGGTTAAGTATATTCCTGGGTATTTCACTTTCTTTGTAGCTTTTGTGAGTGGTATTGAGTTTTTGATTTGACTCTCATTTTGACTGTTATTGGAGTATACACTACTGAACTGTGTATATTGATTTTTGTAACATGAGACTTTGCTGAATTTATCAATCTTAGGAGTCTGTAGGTGGAGTCTTTGAGGTTTTGTGGATATAAGATCATAGCCATAAGATCATAGCAAGATGTGACTGTTTTACCTCCCCTTTTTAAAACATGGATGTTTTTAATTTATTTCTGTTGCCTTATTGCTTTGGCTAAAACTCTACTACTATGTTAAATGGAAGGTGTGACAGTGGCACCCTTGTCTTATTCTAGTTCTTAATGGGAACGCATTCACCTGATTTTCATTCAATATAATGTTGGCTGTAGGTTTGTCATATATGGCTTTTATAATTTTGAGATTATTTTTCTTCTATGCTTAAGTTGTTGAGGATTTTTATCATGAAAGAGTGCTGAATTTTGTCACTTTTCTGCATCTATTGAGATAATCATATGGTCTTTGTTTAATATATGGAAATCAATAAATGTGTGGTTTATTGAACCACCCTTGCATCCCTGGGATGAAGCCCATTTGGTCATGATGAATTTTTTCTGATATTATGATGAATTTGATTAGCTAATATTTTATTGAGATTTGCTAGTATTTTGTTGTGAATTTTTGCATTCATAAGGGATATTGGCCAGTTTTCTTTTTTTGTTGTGTCCATTCCTGACTTTAGTATCAAGGTGATACTGCCTTCATAAAGTAAGTTGGGGAGGATTTCTTCTTTCTCAATGTAAATTTGTACAACAGATGTACTGGCCTCTTCTTTGTAGGTGTGGTAAAATTTGGCTGTGAATCCATTTCATCTTGGACTTTTTTATGTTGTTGTTATTGTTGTTGTTGTTGGAAGAGTTTTTATTTCTGCTTCAATCTCATTGTTCATTATTGGTCTATTCAGAAGTTCTATTTCTTTCTCATTAAATCTTGGTGGGCGGAGTTGCCAGCAGAAGAAAGGAAATAACTAAAGTTAGAACAGAACTAAGCAAAATGGAAAACCAAAAAATAATACAAATGACCAATGAAACAAAAAGTTGGTTATTTGAAAAGATAAACAATACTGATAGACCTCTTTATACATTAACCAGGAATAGAAGAGAAAGGACCCAAATAAGTTCAATCAGAAATGAAAGAGGAGGTGTAACAACAACAGAAATACAAATTGCAGAAATACAAATTATTATCTGTGAATATTATGAAAATCTCTCTACACATAAACTCAAAAATGTAGAGGAAATAGATAAATACCTGGAAATATACAACCTACCAATAGTCAACCAGGAAAAAGTAAACTTTTATTTAAAGTATTTCCAATTTACATTTAAATAGCCTCATGTGCCTAGTGGATACTGCATTAGACAGTATGGGCACAGAAGAATAAGTGCTTCGTGAAAGTGCTGTGATTTTTTGAGATGAGCTATTGATAATTTCAACAAATAGGACTTCAGGCTAAAACTAGAAGAAGAAACTATAGAGTTGTAGTACAGAAATTTTCAAAAGAAACAAGCTTAGCACCTACTATTTGTTAGACCGTACGCTAAGAACATTCTCGTTTATAATCTCAGTGAATGTTTATAACAACTATGCAAGTGAATATTTATCTTCATTTTATAAGAAGTCAGATGTTAAAATTTCCTCAGTGGAAACAGGATTAGAACTTACATCTTTCTGGTTTTAAAAGCCATGCTGTGAAATGTGAGTGAACAGAAGAAAAATATCCGGATACAGTTACTTATGAGGTGAGGTCAGAGTGTGAATTACTGTTACATTTCTGAATATTGGTCTGGAATTTCTTAAATTCCTCATTGTTGAAGCTAGGCTTGGTTTTTGATGATGTAACAAACCTGAAGCTAAAAGTGGGATCAAGTGGTCTGAGTTGGGTAGAAGAAGAATGGTGATGCTGAGGACCAGTAAAGCACTGACCATTGATGTTCTGGGTCAACATTGGTCTGGTAGAACCAGAACCTTACACACCTAAGTAGCAATTTTCATCCTTGCTCTTTCCATTACAGATGCTGGCTTATGACAGCATTCTTGGCTATAATTTTATGATTGAATACCTTTGTGTCATTTTTCTCTTGAATAATGGTCTGTGACCTGATTTTTTCCTCATTTGTCATATGGCTTATGTGATGTGGCATTCACATAGTGATTGTGATTTGCGGATATTTCCCTCCCATAATTGTTTTGAGAAGCAGCTTCTGTAACACCAGAAAGCACGTTTCATTTCCACGTGGAGAACAGATGTGTGCCTCCATGTGTTGATGGTGTCATTACATCTAATGCCTCTGAGTGTGTATGTTTGCCAAGGACCCAAATAACACTGTATTCCATATCCTTAGAATAAAAGGATAACAGCATTTTCCCTGTTGTGTCTTTAGAGATGGTGCCACATAAGAAAGATTCTGCACTAGCTTTTCTATGAAATGAAGCAATCTGCTTAAAATAGGCTGAATATCTTGCTTTAAGAAGTTGACTTGCTCAATGATAGGAATGAATTAGATACAAATGATGGCCAGGTATCTATATCATTCTATTTTTTTTTTTTTTTATTTTTGAGACAGAGTCTCAAACTGTCACCCTCGGTAGTGTGCCGTGTCACCACAGCTCACAGTAACCTCAAACTCTTGGGCTTAAGTGATGCTTCTGCCTCAGCCTCCCAAGTAGCTTGGACTACAGGTGCCTGCCACAATGCCTGGCTATTTTTTTTTTTTGGTTGCAGTGTCATTGTTGTTTTAGCTAGCCTAGGCTGGGCTGGGTTCGAACCCGTCAACCTCAGTGTATGTGGCCAGTGCCCTACCCACTGAGCTATGGGTGCTACCCCTAGGATTCTTTTAAAACTAGAAATACAGAACCAGAATTCTTTGATAAGAATTTCAATTCTGAAACAAGGCAATCTTATCTAGCCTGTTTAGGATGGGGGATTGGGCTCATGGAATTGGGCCATGAATAGTCAGGGGTATCTGTGAAAGCAAAATACAAGTCCGTTGCAAGAGGTGTGACCCTTTATCAGATGCTAAGTTCATGGAAGTTGTGGTCTGGGAGGCTGCACGCTAGCCAGAAATGGGATATGACCCCGTGTTTCTAGATGTGCAGATGAAATTGTACATTGATCTTTAAGGCCAAAGCAGGAGGACACTTGGCGAAGAAACACAGAATCAGAAATAATATTACAAGGTGGTTAGGGAGCAGATTGCTTGAGTTGTAGTCCACTTACATTTGAGCAAATGTCTTTCCTGGAACTGGGAGCTTGTTCCTAAAAGAACCAGTGTTACAGGACAAGTAGCTTGCCAAAGTCAAGATCAGCTTCAGTACTGGAAATTTCAAATACATTTTGCAAAATCCAAATAGTCATAGCTGAAGGAAAGCCCAATTACCAGGAAATGATTTCTCTTTATTTGATATTCTTAAGTCTAAACATATATATTAGATAATAAGTAGCCTCAGAGTTGAATGAAATTTCTGTAAGCATAGCACAATTGCTGGATGTCTACCAGAAAAATAAAAAGAAATATTGCTGAGGATCTCACTCACTCTTACATAAAAGGGCAATAAATTCTATCTCCTTTTCCAAAACTTGTGTCATGTTTTGGTAGGGAGAAATGGATTTTTTTTTGTTTTTATTTGAGAAGAAAGTTATCTAAACATCATAGTGCATGATTCTGTTAGAAGCTGCTGGATTTAAACTCTTATCATACCTGAAACTCTAAGTTCTTCACATGTGATAAAGGATCCAATAGGGTCTTATTCTATCTCCCAGTAAGTCACATTTCCTGCTCACCTTATAGGGGAAGGAAAACTATTATCACCCTGTGGAAAATATATATGTATTTTTAGGCATCTTAGAGAAAATATTCATTTTTCTCTTATTTTAGCAAGATGACAGGGGTGGTGTCTGCAGTGCGCAGCTAATTGTGGAGCTGGAGTTGGATTGGTGCTGAGATGTCTTCTTCAGGACAGGAAGCAGAGAGGCTGCCCTTCTGCTGGCCATAAGTTTTAGCTCCCATTTCTCTTTCTCTCTCCTCTGTCTGTATGTGTACGCATGTCTGTCAACACCTTCAGATACATACAAAACAAATGATAGAGCTGTGAACTGATAATTCAAATCCATTTATTCTTTCAATAAATATATATGGTGGACATAGTCTATGAGCAAGTGTCACCCACATGGATTGTCTCTAAACATTCATTTGTGTTTTCTTTCCTCCTGTATTTTGCCATTCCAAGTTTAAGTAGATAATGTCTGTTTCTTCCTTCAATGGTATTTACAGAGCAGAAAGTAGAAAAATATTCTTTGAAAGCAGCCTTTCTGATTTTCTGAAAGATTCTACTCACAGCAAGTACAGAAATGGGAAGAAAGAAGTATATTCAAGGTCACCAAGTAAAGATGGGGATTCCACAGCCCGAGGTAGGGCAGAGGCCACCGGATTTAAAGGTAATCACGTGAGAACTGTGGACAGGATGGACCTTGGTAGTTCAGTGCTTTGAGGCAGAATAAGACACTCCACTCAGATTTTTTTTTCTTTTTATAGATTTTTTTTTTTTTTAATGACAAGGAGGAAATGGGTGGAGGGGAACTTAATGGTAATTGGGATTAACATTCTCCCCAGATTGGTAGGATTTGGATTCAAATTGATTAAGCAGGGATTGGATTAAAATCCTTTTTTGATTTAAAAAACCAAATAGTGGTTTATTTGTTGCATACCTGGGTTTGTGCATTATAGTTCCTACTTGCTATCATTCTATCAAGGAGCACAACATTAAACAATTACTTACTGTTGTGAATTGACCTATGCAAGAATTCAGGTACTTTGGTAAGAGAAGTATAGCATCAAATTGAGAGTGTGCTATGGATAGGATGCTTGGGGAGGAAATTATTCCCCGAATGAATGACACTTTAGCTGCCATCTACAGGATAAATCACTGTAGCTTGGTTAAGAGGACAGATGAGGGCTAGACCCTAGTTCAGGAAATGAACGGTATGTAGAAATGTTCGCAGGTAGAAAACAGCTTGGACCAGTGAGGGAAAAATGCAAGTTCCTCACCACATGACTGAAAGGCTGTGCCAGCCTGCAGTGCTCAGCAAGCCTGTTACAAGCAGATTAAGCACTACGAAGGTAACTACCCGGCGTAGGGAAAGTGGCTGCACTTTCTTGGATGCCTCAGCACTTTCTTGCCTTGAAAAGGCTGGCTTCAACTTTGGCCCTACCTGCTTTGAACTGCTTCAGCTGTAGCTGATTACAATACTAACATCTGTGCCTGATGGAGAATTGTAATGTCATTGACAAAGCAGGGGTTGTAAGAAGGTGCATGGTGATGGTACTATGCATGCTTGAGTTCACTGTGACCAGACAATGACACAATGTAAAAGGTCAGTGTCACTCATTGGAAGGGGATTTAAGGCTTCCCCACATGATGGACAGATGTGGATTTTGCAGGAAAGCCCATATCGAAAAAAAAATTCCTGTGTTACCCAGGAGCAAGTGCCTTTGTAAGTAATCTCCAACAAACTCAAGCTGGTCTTGTCTGAGTCATTCTTTGTTCTCAGCTCCATCTCAGGTTAGTGGGAAGTTTCTCCATATTGTCCTGGGATTTTCCCAAACAGCCAGCCAGACTGGCTAAGACATGAGCAATGGCATGTATGGTGCAGAGGCAGAAAGGAGGCAGGGTTTCAGCCGTCTGGGCTTAGTGGACCGTATTAAACAAATGATGGTAAGTGATGCCTAAAACCACTGAAAGATTTTAAGTAGGGAAGTGAAATACTTTGTAAGATTAACTTTGCTTTCAGGTTTGAGAATAAATTAAACAGTGATAAAAAGGATTAGGAGGACCAATTACTAGGTCCTGTGATTAGGTTTGGTTGTACTAGTCTGTGGCAGGAAGGATAGTGTGAAATTTATAAAGAAGAGATTTCTAGGCAATTGAATCAATAGATGCCAATGAACTAATGTCATTGTGGGGGACGTGAGTGAGGGACGTGGAGGGGGAGGAGTGAGAATGCCTTTTAAACTGGCTAGAGCAACAAGCCAGAGGGTGTTACATGTGAATTAAACCCTTGTGGAAGGACATATTTGGGGTTTGGTTCTGAGGATAAGGAATTTGATCTGTTTTGCAGACATATAAACTAAAAGTTTATGTGTATTATACCAACCATATTATTGAACATATGTTAAGTCATTATCATTCTAAAGGTGATTGCAATAAGTACTATGATACTGATAAATTAAAGGTAGGTGAGTTATACCATTAGATACATAAAAATATATAAAAGGAATTAAAAGGGACATGAGAAATTGTTGGGTTTTTTTGTTTGTTTGTTTTTTGTTTTTTTTTAGGCAGAGTTTCAGTCTATCACCCTGGTAGAGTGCCAAGGCATTATCATAGCTCACAGCAACCTCAAACTCTTAGACTCAAGCAATCTCCATGCCTCAGCCTCCCAAGTAGTTGTGAATACGGGTGCCCACCCCAGCGCTTGTGTACAATTACTGGTATTTTTGACAAAGCTAACAACATTGACTAAGAAACTGGCCAAAGGAAAATTTAGATACAAGTAAAATGTTTTGTGATTTCCAGATGAAATAAAAAAGCTGATGGAAGAAACATTATAAGCCTGGCTAACACACCATCCTGATACTGAAGGACATCAACTGATAAGATACTAAGTTCTCCCTTGTTTCAAATGCAGTGGACTCATAAAATATTGACATGAACAGTGGATGTCCAAGCACACCGCCATGAAGATGGCTTCGTCTGCACACCCCAGCAGGTGTCAGTCTCTCCCCGTACATCCTCCTCCAGGAACCTTGAAGAGGATGAATGTGCATGTTGGTCAGGAACGCCTTTGAGTTGGAACACTGGGGCTTGCTGCCTTCTGCCTTCCAAGAACTATCATTATAAAACGAGCTATTTGGTTTCTGACATAAACTTTATCACATAGCTTGTGATACATACAGGCTGTTACTGGGTTAAGAACAAGACAGGTTCTTTGGATTTGTTCATGAGCTGAATTTGTATGTAAGTTGGAACAGGCACATTTACCTATTACCTGCAGTAGCCTCTGTTCACAAGTGTGAGTTGTACACCAGCCAGACATTTGTAACTCGGGGACTTACTATAATAGTTCCCATTTGTAAATGCGAGTTGCATGTAAGTCAGATGTTTGTAACTTGGGGACTGCCTGTATTGAAGAATCCAGGTGATTTCTAGCCAGTCTTTTCTTTCCTTTGTGCATGGGATTATGGTAGAGGCTGAGCATTTATCAAACCATTGCTTTTCCTCAAAGGAAAGGGAAATTGGAATAGAATAGCTGCTCCAGTGAGCAAGCGGGTTGCTGGTAAGAGATTATTGGTAGGTTACCAGAGTCTCTTTGCTCAAACTCCTTGTTAAGTGGTTAATGAAGGTGTTGTAGGAAGCCAGGCATGGGTGCCTTGAGAGTCTGTGAAGTCTGCTTTCTTGAAGCATCTTATGCTTTTCCTAATGACATTTATCTTACTCTACCCTTGTAGTACACTTAAGTCGAAGGTTTTCTTCTTCCTGGATAAGTGTAAACTTTAAATATATGTAGCAAACAGAATAGAGTTAAGGGTATCTATATATCTAGTCCAGCCACCAACATAGAGTACAAAGCTGGTTGCAAGAGTTGGCATTAGGCTGGGGAGGTAGGGCAGGGAGGGTGGGCATTTAGAAATGGAAATAAGAAAAGACTGTGGAGAAGGAAGCCTGTTGCTCCCTGTAGTATGTTCTTCTCTGTGGCCTGTGCCCTGCAGCTCTTCTTTCCCCTATCAGACCAAGGCAGCAAAAAGCCTCATATTGAGAGTATTGGGGAATGAGGCACAGTCAGAGAAGGCGGTTCAACGTGCCAGCTTATAAATATGTAACAGGCTTTACCAGGAAGTGATGGCAAGGCTAGTCTGGTGCATAATTATTAACAGGAATGATCAGGCAGAAGAGTGTGCTGGTCACAATGGGAGCCATGAAGTTAGATCATTTGTCTGGGCTGTCTACTCAAGGGGTAGTTGTGAGGATGAACTGAGACAAAACGCCAAGGATGCTTGGGTCCTTGTAAATGCTCAGTAAGTGTGAACTGTTATCACTGTAGGTTAGACTGGTGAACAAGGTCAGAGATGAGATGTGACCAAAAAGGCAATTTAAACTATGGGTGTATGTGGGAGATAATCATGTTTATTAGGCTAAGGCACGTTGGTGGGCATTTCACTCTCACATCATATCTGTGCAGAATTATTAACATGGCCAAATGATGGAGGGAGAAATTACAGGTTCAAAGAGGTTAAAACAAATTTCCCAAGGACACATAGGTTGTCAGTGCTAGAGCCAGATTTACAAGTCTGTCTGATTGTGGTCTTCTTTCAAGGGTCTGTTTTTTTAGAGTGTTAGGAGATCTATATTAGAAAGAGGAAACTAAAGAGAAGGAAACATAAAAATGTCAGCACAGGGTGGCATCTATGGCTCATCGAGTAGAGCACCTGCCCCATATATTGAGGGTGGATGGTTTAAACCTGGCCCCAGCCAAACTGCAACAAAAAAATAGCTGGGCATTGCAACGGGCACCTGTAGTCCCAGTTACTCAGGAGGCTGAGGCAAGAGAATTGCCTAAGCCCAAGAGCTGGAGGTGCTGTGAGCTGTGATGCCACCGCACTCTACCAAGGGTGATAAAGTGGAGACTCTGTCTTTTAAAGAAAAAATAATGTAAGCACAAGGGCCTCTATTCAGGGTTCCCAGAACACACTGTGCAACTTCCATGGCCTGTTCCATTCTGCATTATACCTGTGGGCTTCTTTGGACAGCCTTGCCTCCTAGACTGTGCACATCTCAAGCGTAGGGAGATGACTTCCTTCCTCTTCGTGGTGACTTGTACAGTGCTGGCACTTAGTAGGTGCTCATATATTTGTCAAATGGATTAATTTATTAGATCAAGCCCCAAATTGCATGTACAATACACAAATGTATGGGAACTGGTAGCAAAAGACAAGTAGATGCCATAACATCATAGCAGAGATTCTTTTTACAGCAAAATGGCTTACACTGGAACAATCTGTTTGAGTTGAACAGTTAAACAGAGGGTTATGTACTTGAACTCTAAGGCAGAGCCATTCATGCTTATCTTTGCATCTCCCAAATTCTAAGAACCTTGCTTTCCACCTGGTAGATGTTCATACTTTAAAAAAATTTATTTCAAAAAATAAGCTAACAGTTTAAAGTTGTATATAATCTTTGTATCTTTTAGTAGAAATTAGTATTTCCATGGTTGTTGAAATTTGGTGCATTAACATCTTTCAGTCTTAATATACGACATGTATATGCAATTTGTAGTTTCAAGATTTAAGTTCATATCTAAGCATTTCTAGGATCTGCATACAAAGTGAAAAATGAAAACATTTTGGAGGACTGTTTTGAACAATACACTGTATAGAAACAGTATATTTTAATTTTTAAACCACAAGCTTATTCCTACTATCGACATTGCATCTTCCCTTGCAAATGGCCACCCAGAATTCTTCTGATAACCTCGATTAGTTTAACTTGAGAATGAATACACATTGAAACAAGAAAGAAAACACTGGGAAACAGTTTTGACAATATTAATACTTTGGTGTTTTTGTTGTGCTGGTAAAACTACTAATAGGTCAAATATTTGAAAGGTCAATGAGATGAAAACAACCAGGAGTGCTTGTGTGTGTGTGTGTGTGTGGGAGACAGAGGTGAGAGAAGCTGGGAGGTTAATATCAACTGCCATCCAATTTAGGATTTGGATGAAAGAGCAAAGAAGCTCAAAATCACGCTGCCATCTGTGGTTCTGATGTGGCATTTGCAAGACTAAAAGCACATGCTGGAAAATTACCAAGACAAAGAAAAATTCTGGAATCTAAGCACAGGATTTTCCTCCTGTGGCTAAAAGGCTGAGCTGCCTTGGAAACATTTGGATTCTTCCTCTGCTTCATCTGTGCTGCAAAGCATCTTTTTAAAACATAGATGTTGTATTCTATTATATAGTAGAAGGAACCTGTGTGGAGTAGTCCAACATTTTCCAGCCTTGTCCAGAAGTTACATCGTTAAGAAATATAAACACTGGTAGTTATTGATTATCTACCAGTAACTGGTAGTTATTGATTAACAAAAGGGAGAACAAGGGAAATTAAAATCTTGTTTAAATGGCATATTATTTAATGAACTGTCAGCTGTTCTCTTTAGCCCCAGTTTCCATGGAAATTATTTAATACTAAGAGAAGCTCAAAATACTAAGGTAGATTGCATGTTTTCAGAGTACCAAAGCAGAAAAGCAAAGCAAGAGGATCTACATATTTGAATGGGACATTTTGTGTGTTACATCCATACCTGCATTTGTGTTACTTAAAAGAATTTCCAGAAAGCTGGATGAGGACGGAAGACAACACCATTGTTCTTTTAATTTTAAACTGTTGCTTTATTATTTTATGTCTTTTATATATGCAATTCTATTGTGAGTTAAAGTAGACAGAAATACTTTTTTGTCAGACATCAGAGAGAAATTATGTGATGCAAAAATATAATGTGTTACTCTTTTTTGTAGCCTGGCTTATAAGTTTTCCTTTACTTCAAGGTAATTTTTTTTTTTTAAGTTTTTTTAGATCAGCCTCATGGCTGTCAGCATGGTTGAGTGAGTGACAGATATCAAGGAAAGTACAGTATCCCCAAGTCACGCAGAGCTTAGTACCTTTCTGTGTCAAATGTGATTGAAGTTTACTGTGTTCAATGTCACCCTCATTTAATTATTGTCTTTCAGGGGCAGTAGTGCTGAGCCTCACAAGAAAGGACAAGAACTTGGACTTAGAACTTGAAGCACTGGGTCCCACTGCTGGAGTTCTTTCTCATAGTTATGAGGTGGCTGTCAAGTTACCGAACGTTCTACCTCTCACTTTTCTCATCTGTAGAACAAGAACAGAATTGGACACCACACAAAATTCTAAATATTAACTAAAATACTCTACAATGCTAATTTTCTTTACCTTTCCCTCTCCAGACAGCTAAACATATCATCCTTTTCAAAACAGCACTGTCTTCTTTAGATTTGGTACCTCAAAGGAATCAACTTCCATTTTCTTTCTTTTCCTTTGGGGAAAATTACCTGCTGTTATCATTTGAAATGGATCCAGGCCTAAGAACATCGCATATACTGTTTCCCTGGCCACGGTGTTTTGTTCAGGTGATCTGATTTGGTTTTGCAGTGGGGGTGGCAGAAAGGTGGGATGGTGTAGGTCTGGAAGTTATCTTTGACTTCTAGGGAGCCTGAGCCTGAAGCCCACAGAGAAAAGCCGAGCTAAAAGATGAGCCTTGATGTTTGCTTCATTGAGCTCATGGATCCAGTATGCGTAAAGCTAAACCCAGGACATTGCATCATGGGAGCCAAGAAATTACCTTTTTGGCTTTAGCAAGTTGTTTTTTAATTTTTATTTTAAGTTATTGTGGTTACATAATAGTTGCATATCTTTAAAGGGTACATGTGCTATTTTGTTGGAGGCAGACATTTGAATTAGTCAAATTAAGGTAATTGGGGTATCCATCACCTCAAGCGTTTAACATTTCTTTGTATAGGGAACATTCCAATTCCACTCTTTAGTTAAAAGTATACATTAACTTACTGTTGATTATAGTCACTTTGTTGTGCTATCCAATATTTTTCATTCTAGCTTACTAACTCTATTTTTATACCCAGTAACCACTCCCACTTTATCCCTCCCTACCACTACCCTTTGGTTACCATGATTCTACTCTCTGTCTCCATGAGATAAATTGTATTGAATATTTAGCTCCTGGAAATGAGTGAAAACATGTGAGATTTGTCTTTCTGTGCTTGGCTTATTTCATTTAATGTTCTTTGGTTCCACTTACTTTGTCACAAATGGCAGGAGTTCATTCTATTTTATGCCTGTATGATGGATATTCCATTGTGTCTATGTACCACAATTTCTTTATCTATTCATTACTTGATGGACACTCAAGTTGATTCCATATCTTGGTTATTGTGAATAGTGCTAGAGTAAACTTAAGAGTGCAGATATCTTTTCCATACACTGGGTTATCATTGTTTGGATATATATCAGGAATGTGATCGCTGGGTCATATGGTAATTCTAGTTTTAGTATTTTTGAGGAACCTCCATACTATTCTCCATAGTAATAACACTAATGTATAATGTTCCACCAACAGTGCAGGGAGGTTCCCTTTTCTCCACGTCCTCATCAGCATATGTTATTGTCTGCCTTTTGGATAAAAGGCATTTTTATTGGAGCACAATGATATGTCATTGTAATTTCAATTTGCATTTCTCTGATGACTGATATTAGGCATCTTTTCACATACTTGTTGGCCATTTTTATGTCTTCTTTTGAGATATGTCTATACAGATCCTTTGTCTACTTTTAAATTGGATTATTTAAACTTTTCCTATCAAGTTGTTAGAGCTCTTTATATATTCTAGTTACTAATTAGTTGTCAGATAGTTTGCAAATATTTTCTTCCATTATTTGGTTTTCTATTCACTTTGTCCATTGTTTCTGTTGTTGTGAAGAAGCTTTTTTAGTTTAATTTGATCCAATTTGTTCAATTTTGTTTTGGTTGACTATGCTTTTCAGGTATTACTTAAGGTATTCTTGCCTAGACCAATGTTATGAAGCATTTCCCTAATGTTTTCTTTTAGTGGTTTTATAGTTTGGGGTCTTAGTTCTAAGTCTTTAATCTATTTTGACTCGATTTTTGTGTATGGTGAGAGTTTCATTCTTTTGTATGTGTATATCCAGTTTTCCTTGCACCATTTATTGAAGAGACTATCTTTTCCCACTGTATGATCTTGGCACCTTTATGAAAGATAAGTTCACTATAGATATGTGAGTTTATTTTGGGGCTCTCTATTCTGTTTCAGTGGTCTATGTGTCTGTATTTATGCCAGTACCATGTCATTTTTGTTATTGCAACTCTGTAGTATAATTTGAAGTCAGGTAATGTGATTCCTCTTTTTGCTCAGGATAGCTTTGGCTATTCTAGATCTTTTGTGGTTATATACAGGTTTTAGGATTATTTTTTATATTTCTGTGAAGAATGTCATTGGTATTTTGATGAGATTACATTGAGTCTGTAGATTTCTTTGGGTACTAAGGACATTTTAACAATATTGATTCTTTCAATCCAGAGCATGGAATGTCTTTCCATTTATTTGTGTCCTCTTAAACTTCTTTCATCAACATTTTATAGTTTTCATTGAAGAGATACTTCACTTCTTTGATTAAGTTTAACCCTACGTATTTAAATTTGTTTGTAGCTATTGTAAATGAGATTACTTTCTTGGTTTCTTTTCCAGACTGTTTACTTTTGGCATATAAAAATGCTGCTGATCGGGCAGTGCCTGTGGCTCAAAGAAGTAGGGCGCCAGCCCCATGTACTGGAGGTGGTGGGTTCAAACCCAGCCCCGGCCAAAATCTGACCCCCCCCAAAAAATGCTACTGATCTTTGTATATTGATTTTGTATCCTGAAATTTTACTAAATTTATTTATCAGTTCTAGTAGTTTTGGGATGGAGTCTTTAGGTTTCCTTAGATATAGAATCCTATCTTCTGCATACAAAAATAACTTAATTTTCTTATTGTTTATCAACCTCCTTTTCTTTCAGACTGAAGAATTTCTTTTAGCATTGGTGCTGTTGAAATCTCTCAGCTGTTATTTGTCTAGAAGAGTCTTTTTCCTCCTTCATGTTTGAAGGATTTTGTTGTACGATCTAACATTCTAGGGTTAAAGTTTGCTTTTCCTTTATCACTTTGAATATGTTATAACTTTCTCCTGGCTTGTAAGGTTTCCACTGAAAAGTCTGCTGCCAAAAGTACTTGAGTTCCTTTATATGTTACTATTTTTTTTCCTGCTTCCCTTGTCATCTTTACCTATGACATAGGTAAAGTACTATTATTAAATGTATTGAGGTGGCCTTTACTGGGTGAAACCTGCTTATTATTCTGTGACATTTTTGTAGCTGAAAATTGATATCTTTCCCTAGGTTTAGAAAGTTACGTTATTACTTTTTGAATAAACTTCCTACCCCAATCTCTCTACCTTCTCTTTAAGGCCAATAGCTCTTAGACTTGCTCTTTCAAAGCTCTTTTCTTGATCTTGTAGACTACCTTCATTTCTTTTTTTTTTTTGAGACAGAGCCTCAAGCTGTCACTCTGGACAGAGTGCCATGGCATCACAGCTCACAGCAACCTCCAATTCCTGGGCTTAGCAAGTCTCTTGCCTCTGCCTCAGTAGCTGGGACTACAGGCACCCTCCACAACACCCGGCCATTTTTTGGTTGCAGCTATCATTGTTGTTTGGTGGGCCTGGGCTGGATTCAAACCTGCCAGCTCAGCTGTACATGGCTGACGCCTTAGCCCATTGCTCCACAGGTGCCAAGCCAGACTACCTTCATTTTTAGTTATTCTTTTTCCTTTCTTCTCTTCTGACTGTTTATTTTCAAATAGTCTTAGAGTTCCCTAATTCTTTCTTTTGCTTGGTCAGTTCTACTTTTGAGAGACTGATGCATTTTTCAGTTCATAAATTGATATTTGAGCTCTAAAATTTCTACCTGATTTTGTTTCACAATTTTAATCTCTATTAAAAATATTTCTCTGATAAGCTTCTGAGTTCTTTCTCTGTGTTGCCTTGAAGTTTGTTGGGCTTCTTTAGGATAGCTATTTTGAATTCTTTGTAGGAAAGGTCACCTATCTTCATCATCTAGGATTTATCACTGGTGTCTTATTTAGTTTGTTTGGTGAGGTCACATTTTCCTAGATGCTCTTGATGTTTGTGGATGTTTGTCAATATCTGGGAATTGAAAAGTTAGGGTCAATCTTCGCAGTCTGAAGTTGTTTAAACACATCCTTCTTGAGAAAACTTTCCAGATACACAAAGGGAATTGAGTATCATTGTCTAAGTATCTGGTTTCTGCCACCATCTTGGCACTGGGTGTTCCCCAAGCTGAGTAATCCTGTGACTCTTACAGACTTCTGTTGGTACCATCTTGGTGAGCTTGGGTAAGATAAAAGAGATTTCCTTGAAATACCAAAAATACCTTGAAATATTTCACTCTCTACCCTGACTCTTTGTGCTGAGCTGCTGGAGTTGGGATAGGAGATGTGTGGGTGGGCACTCCCTCAGGGCCACCAGTGCTAGGTCACACTTGAAGCCAGACCATTCTACCCAAAGCCAGTGGTGAGTGTTGCCTGGCTATCTCTGATGTTTATTCAAAGTTCAAGGGCTCTGTAGCTAGCTGGTGGTGAATCCTGCCAGTTCTGGACTTTTCCTTCAAAGTAACATGTTTTCTCTTGGCCCAAGTTGGGTCCAGAAATGACATCCAGGAACCAAGACCTAGACTCAGGGGACTCCAGAGTCTGTTTGGTACTTTATTTTACTGTGGCTTAGCTAGTTGCAAAACGAAGTCTGCTAAGCTCTTCCCTTTCCTTTCCTCAGGTGGAAGAAGACTCTCTCAGTGTTGTACTTCCTGTAGTTGGAGAGGGGTGACACAGAAAATGGCCTGGCCACAGCTGCTGGTGCCTCACTAGGTCTCGTGAACCCCAAGTCAACCGCCAGCATAGTCACAGAAATTTCCTAAGGACCTGCAGCCCTGTGGCCTGTCTTACAAATTTAATCCAGGCCCAGGCTATTAGGCTATTCTTTCTATGCTGGTGGTGTGGCTACCATAAACATGGGCTTTAGGGCAGAGGATTTCCCTTGGCCCAGCAGGTCCAAATGTTTCCTCTGTGGACAGCAGCAGAATTCTGACCTGTGTGCCAGGATGGCTCTGAGTTTCAATTAAAAGCCCCACAGTCACTTTGCTGTCCTTCCGTGTAACACACAGATTCTCCAATGGGTGTGCTAGTGTGGCACTTTTAGGGGATGAGAGAGGGTTGGCATACATTCTCTTTTCTGCTATCTTTAGTGCCTCTTTTCTTGATATAATGTTAAACACATGTAGTATGATTCCTCATCTCATTTTTGGTTACTCTGAAAGTCCTTGTTTGTATAGATAGTTGTATTTGGTATTTGTATGGAGGGATGATGGCTGGAGATTTCTATTTGGCCATCTTGCTCTATACCCTTCGCATTTATCTTTAAACTATTTATTGATTCTGTTCTACTTTTTTTGTGAGATTAGGTCAACACAGGGGTTAAGCCAGACTGCTGGAGTTCAGGCCTCTGGGGGGGAAAAAAAAAAAAAGGAACACCCGTATGTTTGAATTTGTTCCTAATACTTCCAACTGAAAGGGTTTTGATTAACACTACCAAGCATTATGGTTAACTTGTGACTGAGGTAAAATTTAAATTTAGTGTAATATTTTTTCACTTGCAATTTATTTCTTTATATTTCCTATATATTGCATTATTTATTTAATGCATTTAGGGGCAAACTCTTCTAGGCTACTATTTAATTTACTTTTGTCTTGACATTATAATCTAAAAAGCACAATAGAGTCTTACATCGTGAGGAAAGAAACAACACAGAGAACATTATGTGAAGCACATGCAAAATAATTGTGCATTTTCATCGGAAGGCAGCCCAACAGCTGTCTGTGTATGATATAAGAACATGATAACTGTATAATTCCAACATGAAGTTATTAAACAGTCCTGCTAGTCCATACTAGAGACCCTTTGCCAGATTGGAAGGGCTAGGAGAGGTAAAGAGGACACATCACAGTAGAACAGGGGCAATACATTAATGGAATTGATTATCCCAAGGGTTTTATAAGTCAAATTAGTAATGAGGAAAGACATAGCTAAATTTATTCTTATGAGATAAATAGTGACTTTTTGAAGGATAGAGGACAACTTGGGAAGCATGCTCAAAACTTTAATGTCCATGGAGAGCATGGTGTCAGGGAGAAAAATACCCTCACGTCTCTTTGGAGTAGACTCTTCAAAGCCAATGACTTTCTGCCCCCTTATCAACATGAGGTCATGAGACTTCCTTCTGACATCATTGTGGGTAACTTAAATTAGGTCAGTATTATATTTCCTTTGAAAGGCACTGAAGAAAGTTGCAAATAAAGTACTAAAACAAGTAAGAAGCTACTCTTATCATAGTTACTGGTAAGAAGCTGCTCTTATCATATTAACCAGTAATCTCCATGGCTAAAACCCCATGGCCATCTTAATTTTCAGTCTCTATGTTATTTGCCCCATCAGTATCATTTAGCAAGTGACCTGGAAACACTCTTCCCTTTGCCACCAGGGTGTTGCCCATGATAAATGTTTGTTCTCCTTTATTGGATGCTTTCTCTGTCTCTTAGCTGGAGGTGCCCCAGGGCTGAGGCCTCTTTTCTTTTTAATCTATTCTCTTTCCCTGGGGGTAGTTATACCCAGATCAATGGTTTTCCATACAGTCTGTACACTGATAAAACCCAATTTATATCTCCAGGTGGAATTTACCCTGAATCTGGGGAACCTTGTGTCCAGCTGCCTACCTCTCATCTCCCCTTAGATATCTAATAGATGCCTTAAACTTATCATGTCCAAAGCAGAGCTCCTGATATTTCCCTCTGAACCTATTTTTTCCTGAAACTTTTCTTCTAGGGTTCTCTTAATTCTTTTAGCTGCTTAGTCCAAAATATTGGTATCATCATTAACCCCTATCTTTCTCTCCTGGATCACATCCAGTCCATCCTAACAATTATTCAGAATGAAACAGAATTTGACCACTTGTCAGCACATTTACTGTTCTACTCTGGTCCAAACCACTACCACACTCAACTGAGTTACTAAAGTGGCTTCCTAACTGTCATTGGGATTCTGCCCTTGTCTTTCAGGATTCACAGCAAACAGCCAGAATGAGCTCATTTAAGTCAGGACTTGTCCATCCTCTGTTCAAATCTCTCCTGTGGCTTCCAACTCAGAGTAAAAGCTGGTGTCTTTAACTTTATGTAATTGGAGCCAGTTAGCTCTCAAAGGATCACCTTCTTTCTATTGCCACGTTGTTTACTCTGGCCATGCTGGCCTCCTCGCTGTTCCTCTAATCGGACAAGTGTATTTCTGCCTCAGGAACTTTGCATTTTTTGTTCCAGCTGCCTGAAAAGTCCTCTCTGAGATCCACAGGGTGAGCTCCTTACCAATATCAGATTTTTCCTGGTGTCTGCTGTGAGGCCACTCCTGGCCTCTTTAAAATTTCAATATTCCACACAGTACTTTGCTTTTTTTATTCTTCAAGTTTTAAATTCTTTATTTAGTCAATAACTTTTCCTATGTTCCCTATTTTTTTCTACACAGTACTTGGTATCCCCTTTCCCTTATTTGTGTTCTTTTGTTTGTTTTTAAGAAAACTAAATTTTAATTCTAAGAGAATTTTAGCCCCCCGCAGGACATTGGAAAAATAAAGTCCCTGGTAACAGGTTTCTAAGTGGTGGATTTGCTGGTGTAAAGGCACTAGCATCCCCTTGTGACCAGGATGTACCTGGAGCAGTCCTGTCCATGGCCTGGGGTCTTCAGACCCAGGGAACCAGGCCCTTGGCACTTCTGGGGCATGGGTGCTCTGTTAGTACGCTGGGGCTGGTGTGCAAAAGGATCACGAACTGGGGGGCATAAATAACTAAAGTTTACTGTCTCACATTTCTGGGGCTAGGTGTTTAAGACCAAGGTGGTGGAAGGGTTGATTCCTTCTGAGAGTTGTGAGGAGGATACTGTTTTGCACCTTGCCTTACTTAGTGGTGGTTTGCTGGCAATCTTTGGCATTCCTCGGCTCATAGAAGCATCACTCCATCTTTGCCTTCACTTTCACATGGCATTCTCCTTGTGTGTGTGCATGTCTCCACATATCCCCCTTTTGTAAAGACATGAGTCATACAGGATGAGGGACCCTCTCTGCTCTAGGATGACCTTGTCATGGCTAACTGCATCTGCAACCACCTAATTTCTAAATCAGGTCATATTCTGAGGTACTGGGGGTTAGGACAGCAACATATAAATTTTGAATGGACACAATTTAATCCACAATGGCTGCCACATTCACATCTCCATAGGGATGTCCAAGGGCAAAAGACTAAGTGTCGCCACAGGGGGAAACCCAGAAACAACAGAGAGAGAGATTGGGAATATAGAGTCTGATGTAGCATTAGGAGGAATATATATACTGGCTCCCTTGAGGGAAAGGGAATGCTCATCGCAGTAAAAGAGCAGACACCAGATGACTTTTAGTCAGGAATTTTGTGGAACAGGTTTATGCTAAAAGTGGACCTCTAAATTTCCTTACAGCTTTAGAATGTGAGGTGACACCACCTAACAGGGATGCCTGAATTTATTTGCCAGTCAAGCTGATCTAAAAAATAAGTTGGTTCAGGAGTGTTGGGCTCATGGCATCATTTTACAGCCTCAGCTGGCCTTTGTGCCATCAGCCTTGACACCTTTGGTCTGCTGGGTTGACTTGCCTGTTCCCCGAGACCTGGAAAGCCCTTTGAAGCTGTGTGCACCTGCATATTTGCAAATTGGACCAAGTGTAGGATTTTAAATTGTGGGAAGATGGCCAGGCCGCAGTCAGAGACCTCCAGTGTGAACTCTTACTTATGGATGGAATGGCTGAGACCTGACCCACCTACATGCACCTGTGCAACATGAACAGGGACTTTTCTGGTGGGGACTGGGAGGCTGTGACAGAGTCCAACATATACACTGTGAGGGTTTGGTACAGCTGCCAGGAGATGGGGAGGAAGGGACAACTTCCGTGGGTTCTCCTGTGGGAGGCACCTTTCTCCTCAGTTCTTAGATGCAAGTGTGTAGCCATTAAGCACAGAACCTCCAAAACTAGTGGGTGACCTCATTGATCCCCACAGACTCCCTGAACCTTTTTTTCTGGTCCTCCTCCTACAGATTAATTTCACTAACGATGGTACCTGATTTAGCCCCCAACAGCAAACCCAGCCTGGGGGTGAAAATCAAGAGGTTTGAGGTTTCAGAATTCAAACTCTACTATGACCTTGAACTTTTCACCTTCTTCAGCACTATAAAATTTGATGGTGCTGCTCAAGATCTCTGTGGAGCTGTCCTGTGTGGCCACCTCATACCTCTTGTCCTTGGAGGAGGAGCTGCTGTGTCTTCCTTCAGTGCTGCACTGTCCATCAGCCAGAAGCAGAGCCAGTTCCTTGAATCCTCACCACAGTTGCCAGATTTCATCTTCAGGTTCCACCGGAAGTCTAGGTATACCGGCCAGAGGCAGGTGCAGCCTGGCATTGAGCCATGGTGGATTTTCCCCATCAAGGCTGGGCTTTGTCAGGTGCTGACTACAGTCCCTTATTTATACTTTATCCTTTGTGCTGAGCACTAGTATACTCGATCTTTTATTTTTTATTTTGTTTATTGTCAGTCTTCACAACTATGAGGGAAAGTTCACAGAAGAAACTTTTTTTGCTTTCCTGTTACAGTGCATGCTTATGGTGCTTAGCGATGCCTGGCACATGCTCTGTGCTCAGTACATTTTTGGGAATGTGTACGGGGTTTGGTGTTGCTCCCACCCAGACCCCCTGATCAATGATGCAGAGGAAGCACCGCAGATGAAATGATTGATTTGAAAGGGAATGGCTGATGCTTACTTAGGTGTTTCAGCAAATTTATTTCTTCCAACAAGGCTTATCTAGGCACATAACTTAATCAACAGGCACATGACTTAATCTTATGACTTAATCAATAAACATATGGTGCTTCCAGGTTTATGAATCAATCGGACTAACTGATAACCACTAATTATGTAAAACTATCCTTATCAGCTAAGGTTTAACTGGCTTAACTGATAACTACTTTATCAAAGTTATTCTTATGCTAAGTAATAATCCTTTAACCGACCTTTTGGAGGCAGTTAATCATCTTAACGGAGTAGCCTGGAAATTCTGACCAGGATTTTTCCTTTCTAACTCACAAAATACTTTAAGCTTGCCTTCACAAAATGGGAGACTGATTGACCTTACAAGGGCGTAGATGGCTGTGCCCCTACAGTTTGGTTGCTCCTGCCTAGCATGTGTGAATCCCTTAGTTTCTGGGTGTTGATGTTGACGGAGAGGTGGGGAGGTCATGGGAGAGTGGTTTGAGCAGACATTTTGTGTGTGTGGGTGCATTTCATAAGCTTGGGACATGACCCATTTATCAATTGGCATAGAAGTAATGGCCAAATTCAGCTCTGGGGTCTTCCGCGATTCCTGGACTTCATTACGTCTGCACCTTTGCTCAGGCTGTGACTTGTATAAGTGAAACCATTTCCCCTTTTCCATAGATGTCTATTAAAGTTTTACTTATTTTCAGGATGTAGCTTCTAATCAACTTACCTTAAGAAACCTTATACCGCTCAAATCAGGATAAATTTAAAATATTTCCCAAGGTTTATTAAGGTATAATTGACAAATATACACTGTTCATATTTATGGTGTATGCCATGATGTTTTGATACATTATGAAATGATTAAATTAAGCCAACAACTACCTTCATCTCCTCCCATACTTTTTTTTGTGGTGACAACACTTAAGATCTAATTTTTTTTTAGCAATTTTTAAGGATGAAATACATTAATATGAGCTATAGTCATCACTCTGTCTAATATATCTCCTGAATTTATTCATCTTGTCTGATCAAAACATTGTACCCTTTGTACCTACCACAGCATACTATAATTTATTAAGGAAGACAATATTCATTCAGCTGTTAATTCAATTACAATGAATGTATTCACCAAACAATTATTTCCCAAGTGTTTTGAATATGTCAGCCACTGGACTATATGCCTTTTGCTTCTGAAGGAGTATAGAACAATTCTTTTCTTAACTGTTCAGAAGGAAAAACATTGAAGCAAAATGGAAGCCTCTAACTCAGACCTCATATTTTATCTTCCATGTTCCAGACGAGGTCTACATCAGGATTCACACTCTATGGAGCAGGAGAATTGTTTTGAGCAAAAAGTCACAAAGGAATAAGTCTGTTTTTGTTTTCATGTCATTGGGACCAAATAAAAACTTTTATTTTTTTTTTTATAAATTCAAATCATTTAGCCACCAAATTGCAAATGATGAGAAATTGAATAAGAATGATTTATTCTCTGAATAGGAAGGCCTACCTAGTATTTTATTTACTTATTTATATATATCTCAGTCCACAATTATTTGAAAGAACTTGAAGGAACACATGAAATATGCATGATAATATTGAAGGAAAAGGTAAAAATACAGTAAGAAAAGATTGAATAGGAGGTAAAAATAAGGAAGAATTAACGAAAAATGCAGGACATATACACAAACACAATTGTTATAACTGGGCAGTAACTTTGGCATTGAGTTACCTGGTTATTCAATGTTTCTTTTCCTAATAGCCTATTATCTACAGGAACCTAGGATTTATAAGAAAGTCTGGTGCAATCAAGTTCCCCTAGGGATAGTTCATCTTTTTATTTTTTTTTAATTTAGTTTTTGCTTAGGAGTAAATAATTTCTGTGTATAATTTTCCTCCTTTGGAGACATTACCCTTGCCATTAAAAGTATGTAAAAGGTAGAATTGCAATACTTATTGTTAACTATGAAACTATATTAAGCAGTTTAACTATTTACCTTGAAAGTGCAAAATAACTTAAGTCTTTGAATGATTTATATCAGTGCATAAACATTTAGTTTTTTTTTTTTCAGACAAAGTCTTAAGCTGTTGCCTGGGGTACAGTGTCATGGCATCACAGCTCACAGCTACCTCTAACTCCTGGGCTTAAGCGATCCTCTTGCCTCAGCCCCCCAAGTACCTGAGACTACAGGCACCTGCCACAATGCCTAGCTAATTTTGGTTGTAGTTATCATTGTTGATTGGCAGGTCTGGGCTGGATTTGAACCCACAAGCTCTGGTGTATGTGGCTGGCACCTTAGCCGCTTCAACTATGGGCACCAAACTGAGCATTTAGCTTTATTGGATTTTGGTTATATGAATAAATATTTTAGTGGCTCAATATGCAGTTCTTCATTATTTTATATTATACAGTCACATTTGTGCAGTTTTCATGGTTGGATGCTTAATTTTATGGGACAATTTGACTGAATCAAGGGACACTCGAAGGACTGGTGAAGCATTGTTTCTGGGTGTGCCTGTAAGGGTGTTTCCAGAGAAGCTTGGACTGAGTGGGGACAACCTGTCCTCATTGTGGGCAGACAACATTTAATTATCTGGGAGCCCAGACAGAATGAACAGGCAGAGGAAACGTGAATTCTCTTTCTCTCCTGAAGCTAGGGTACATTTCTTCTTTTGCACTTGGACATCAGAACTCCAGACTCTCTGGTCTTTGGACTCCAGGATTGGTCCAGTGCCCCTGAGTTTTCCTGGTTTTCAGCCTTGGACTAAGAGCTACACCTCAGCTTTCCAGGTTCTGAGGCCTTTGGACTTGGACTGAGCCTTGCTACCAACCCCCCGGGGCTTCCAGCTTGCACATGTCCTGTCCCGAAACCTCTCAACCTCCATAATTTCACAAGCCAATTTCCTAATAAATCTCATCTCATATGTTTATCCATATATTAATTCTATTAGGTCTGTCTCTCTGGAGAACTCTGCCTAATACAGATGTTGGTATTGAGAGTAGGGATTCTCAACAGTATTCACATGGTGCTAATTCTGCAGGCATGTCAAATGCGTGAGCTGTGAAGACATGGCTGACTCCACCAAGATTTCAGAGGATGCTGCAGAGACCTACCACAGTGGTGGAGCCATCACAGAGGGCATTGACTAGTTTGGCTGTGGTGCATGGCCACCCCAGATACTCCAAGAGCTGTAGAGTGTGAAACACCAGCCTGAGATAAGGGCTGCTGAGTAGACAGAGCCCAGTAAAACTGTGGAGGTGGGTTTGCA
This sequence comes from Arctocebus calabarensis, assembly GCA_963573935.1. Taxonomy (NCBI): domain Eukaryota; kingdom Metazoa; phylum Chordata; class Mammalia; order Primates; family Lorisidae; genus Arctocebus; species Arctocebus calabarensis. The sequence continues at coordinate 9,342 of CAUYON010043708.1, read as the reverse complement.
CAAAGTCTTAAGGGCCCAACCTTCACCCACTGTGTAGGCAGTGTGGAGGCACAGAAAGCCCAACATGGAGTCAAGGAGATTATTCATAAACCTTAGGGTTTAGTATTGACTTCCTTGTTATAATTTGGACCGACTTGGATCCTATTTCTCTTTTCTTCTTTTCTGTTGCTTCCTTTTGGAATGGGAAACTATCTTAGTCCATTTTGTATTGCTGTAAATGAATACCTGAGAAGGGGTAATTCATAAAGAAAAAAGGTTTATTCTGCTGAAAATTCTGATGGCTGGAAAGCTCTAGATTGAACAACTGCCTTTAGCAAGAGTCTCAGGCTGCTTCTACTCATGAGAGAGGGTGAGGAGAGCATTACAGAGATCACATGGTGAGAGGAAGTGAGGGAGATGGGGGAGGTGAGGCTGTTTTTAACAAAGAACTGTCTTGGGAACTCATTCACCTCCAGGGAGGGCATTAATCTATTCGTGAGGCACATAAATGTCTCCCCTTAGGCCCTGTCTCTAATACTGCGGATCAAATTTCAACATGAGATTTGGAGAGGAAAAACATATAAATTACAGCAGCATCCTATGCCTGTCCCACAGTAGGGAACTTACTGTGAACCTGCATTACCTGGCCTACATAGTGCTTATCAGCTTTCTACATTGTAAAGTTATTCTTTTGCCCCCTTTACATTTCTTTTTCTCATAGTGACTTCTCTTTTTAATGAAATCAATATCCAAAGTCCATAGTTAAGGCTTGGAGAGTTAAGGGCCACCTCTCTAAGTGCAGGATATCTTTATAAATTATTTGGAATTCTTTTGCAAGAGATATTTGTTTCTTCTTTCCCTTTTATTTGCTTATTCAATCAATCATTTACCTGTATCAGTTTAAACTCTTGGATATTTACTTTATATTTTAAATTATAATCCAACACTACTTTATTTGTTTTGTTACTCATTTTTTTCCAGCTTTGGCCATGAGAAGTGATTTCAGTTAACTCCTGGGTCCCCTCAACATACCCCCACCAGTGTGTGTGTGGGCATGCACAAGTGTTTCACATTTCCTTGCTTTTTGACATTGTAAGATACTCTAGATTCATCTTGTGTATCTCCTTCCTCAGTGGTAGAAATAGCCATTTCTCTAAGGACCTCTGTTCCTTTTGTTAGAACACTATTAAAAAATCAAGATCTGAATGCTAGCTGTGCTTGTCATTACTGGATGTTATTGCTTGTAGGTCCTCTCAGCAGAAAGAACAAAGATATATGTGAATAGACTAACCTGTGTATAGACATATCTATTCATAGTTCTCTATATAACCATCTGATCCATGTTAAGCTTCCAGAAATACTGATATCTGAAACTCTTCATGTAAGTCATTTTAGCCTCTTTCTCTTCCTCTACTGCTAACCTCCCACAGTAATAGTGAGAAAATTGTGACTGTCCCCACCCACTTATTTAATTGTTCAATTACAGTTTGTGTGTGCGGTAGCATCACAGTTATTAGCCAATACCCCTGTGAGAAATTTATTGGATAGAGTACAGTGCATAGGCATAATTTCTTTTCCGTTCTTCTGAAAGACTACTCATTTCCAAGTTTCTTAGGTCAACAACTCCCACTCGATTCCCAACTCCCTTCAGTCAGGTTATTTCATCCATTTCCAAAACAGATTGTCTTATCATAGTCTATATTCTATCCTGTAATTCCCCTGTAATTCCCTCCTAAATAAATTTTTAAAAGTTTGTATACATTCCTGTTCATTCATTGTACTGCAAAGTTCTGTGGTTTTTCACAAATGCATGGTCTTGTATGTCCATCATTACAGTATCAAACAGAATTGTTTCATGCTCTAAAAATTCCATTATGCTCTCTTAACTTTGTCTATCCCTTTTTTTTCTCCCACTCCCTTCCTCATTATAGTTCTGTAAATTTCTTATATTTTTAAATTTTTTGTAGATTTTTTAAAAACAATAAACTACTCTAAATGGTTGATGTGGAATTTTGTGTGGATGCAAGTTTTCAAATCAGCCGGATAAATACCTAGGAGTCTGATTGCCAGATATTATAAGATTATGTTTAGTTTTGTAAAAACTGGCAAACTGCCTTCCAAAGGGACTGTAATATTTTTTATTCCCACCAAGAATGAATGAGAGTTCATTTTGCTTGCATCCTTGACAATAATTTATATTGGCATCTTCAGAGGAAATTTTACCCATTCTAGTAGGTGTGTAGGGATACGGTTTTTGACAAGAAATACAATGTAATTCCTATCTTTGTTCCTCTATAAATAAGATATGTTCCCCCTCCTAACTTCTTTCAAGATTTCCTCTTTGTTTTTGGTTTTCTATAATTTGAATATGATATGTCTGGCTATGATGGCTTTTTGTTTGATTTTGGTATTTATCCTGGCTGGTGTTCTCTGAACTCTGTGCATCTATGTTTTGGTGTCTTCTCATTAAGTCGGACAAATTCTCAGCCATTATTAGCTTATATATTTCTTCTGCTCTCTTGTTTCTTCTCCTTTTGGCATTCCAATTATTTATTTGCTAAATTTTCCAGAGTTCTTGGACATTCTGTTATGTTTTTCTTCATTCTATTTGTTTTATTTTGCTTTACTTTTGCATTTCAGTTTGGGAAGTTTCCACTGACATATATTTAAGGTCTCTGATGTTTCTCTTGGCTGTGTTCAATCCAGTGGAGGGCCCATCAAAAGCATTCTTCATTTTGGTTATAATTCTTTAAAAATTCCATTTTTTCTTAATTCATTTTTTTTTTTTGTTTGAGACAGAGTGTCACTCTGTTGCCCTAGGCTAGAGTGCTGTGGCATTAGTCTGACTCACAGCAACCTCAAACTCTTGAGTTCTTGCAATTCTCCTGCTTCAGCCTTCTAAGTAATTGGGATTACAGATGCCTGCCACAAGGCCGAGCTAATTTTTCTACTTTTAGTAGAGATGGGGTCTCAGTCTTGCTCAGGCTGGTCTCTAACTCCTGATCTTTTTTTCTTTTTTTTATTAAATCATAACTGTGTACACTACTGCCATCGTGGGGTACAATGTGCTGGCTTCATATATAATCTGAAACATTTTCATGAAACTGTTTAACATAGCCTTCATGGCACTTTCCTGGTTATTGTATGAAGACATTTGTATTCTGCATTTAGTAAGTTTTGCCTGTACCCTTCTAAGATGCACCGTTGGTGTGATCCCACCAGTTAGCCTCCCTCCACCCGTCCCCCCCCTCCTCTTCTGTGCCCCTTTCCCCATATTCTTGTGCTACGATTGGGTTATAGCCTTCATATGAAAGCTAAATATTAGCTTCATAGTAGGGCTGAGTACATTGGATACTTTTTCTTCCATTCTTGAGATACTTTGCTAAGAAGAATATGTTCCAGCTCCATCCAAATAAACATGAAAGAGGTAAAGTCTCCATTTTTCTTTAAGGCTGCATAATATTCCGTGGTATACATGTACCAAATTTGTTAATCCATTTGTGGGTCGATGAGCACTTGGGCTTCTTCTATGACTTAGCAATTATGAATTGGGCTGCAATAAATATTCTGATACAAATTTCTTTGTTATAATGTGATTTTTGGTCTTCTGGGTATATACCTAGTAAAGGAATTATAGGATTGAATGGCAGATCTATTTTTAGATCTCTAAGTATTCTCCAAACATCCTTCCAAAAAGACTGTATTACTTTGCATTCCCACCAGCAGTGTAGAAGTGTTCCCTTTTCTCCACATCCACGCCAGCATCTCTGGTTTTAGGATTTCGTTATGTGGGCTAATCTTGCTGGAGTTAGATGATATCTCAAAGTAGTTTTGATTTGCATTTCTCTGATGATTAAGGATGCTGAGCATTTTTTCATGTATCTGTAGGCCATGTGCCTGTCTTCTTTGGAGAAGTTTCTCTTCAAGTCTTTTGCCCACCCTGAGATAGAATCACTTGTTCTTTTCTTACTAATACGTTTGAGTTCTCTATGGATTCTGGTTATTAGACCTTTGTTGGAGGCATAACTTGCAAATATTTTCTCCCATTCAGAGGGCTGTCTGCTTGGTATACTTAGTGTGTTCTCGGCTGTGCAGGAGCTTTTTAGTTTGATTAGGTCCCAGTAGTGTATTTTTGATACTGCTTCAATTGTCTGGGTAGTCCTCCTCATAAAATATTCACCCAGGCCGAGTCCTTCAAGAGTTTTCCTTGCACTTTCTTCTAGTATTTTTATAGTTTTATGTCTTAAGTTTAAATCTTTAATCCAGTGAGTATCTTAGTTCTGGTGAAAAGTGTGGACCAGTTTCAGTCTCCTGCAGGTCGCCAGCCAGTTCACCCAGCACCATTTGTTAAATAGGGAGTCTCTTCCCCACTGAATGTTTTTGATTGGCTTGTCAAAGATTAAATAATTGTAAGTAGCTGGGTTCATCTATTGGTTCTCTATTCTGTTCCATACATCTACCTCTCTATTTTTGTGCCAATACCATGCTGTTTTGAGCACTATCGATTTATAGTACAGTCTCAGGTCTGGTAGCGTGATTCCTCCTGCTTTGTTTTTATTTCTGACTAATGTCTTGGCTATTTGAGGCTTTCTCTGATTCCATATAAAACGAAGTATTATTTTTTCAAGATCTTTAAAACATGACTATGGAGCTTTAATAGGAATTGCATTAAAATTGTATATTGCTTTGTGAGGTGTGGACATTTTAACAATGTTGATTCTTCCCAGCCTTGAGCATGGTATGTTTTTCCATTTGTTGACATGTTCACCTATTTCTTTTCTTAGAGTTTCACAGTTCTCTTTATAGAGATCTTTCATGTCCTTTGTTAGGTAAACTCCCACATATCATCTTTGGCACTACTGTGAATGGAATAGACTCCTTGACTGTTTTTTTGGTACATATAAAGACTACAGATTTATGGGTGTTGATTTTGTAGCCTGAAACATTGCTGTATTCCTTGATCACTTCTAAAAGTTTTGTAGTAGAATCCCTGGTGTTTTCCAGATACACAATCACATCATCTGTGAAGGGTGAAAGTTTGATCTCTTCTGATCCTATGTGGATACCCTTGATCGCCTTTTCTTCCCTAATTTCAATGGCTAAAACTTCCGTTACAATGTTAAAGAGCAATGGAGACAATGGGCAACCTTGCCTGGTTCCTGATCTAAGTGGAAATGATTTCAATTTAACTCCATTCAATACGATATTTGCTGTGGGTCTGCTGTAGATGGCCTCTATTAGTTTAAGAAATGTCCCTTCTATACCAATTTTCTTAAGTGTTCTGATCATGAAGGGATGCTGGATATTATCAAAAGCTTTTTCTCCATCAATTGAGAGAATCATATAGTCTTTACTTTTTAATTTGTTTATGTGATGGATTACATTTATAGATTTACGTATATTGAATCAGACCTGAGACCCTGGGATAAAGCCCACTTGGTCATGGTGTATAATTTGTTTGATGTGTTGTTGGATTCTGTAAGTTAGGATCTTATTGAAAATTTTTGCATCAATATTCATTAGTAATATTGGTCTATAATTTTCTTTTCTTACTTGGTCTTTTCCTGGTTTAGAGATCAAGGTGCTATTTGCTTCATAGAATGTATTGGGTAGTATTCCTTCTTTTTCTATATTTTGGAAAAGGTTGAGTAATATAGGTGCTAGTTCCTCTTTAAAGGTTTGGTAGAATTCTGACATGAAGCCATCTGTTCCCAGGTTTTTCTTTTTAGGGAGATTTTGTATAGTTGATACTATTTGAGAACTTGATTTAGGCCTGTTCAACATTTCCACTTTGTTCTGGCTAAGTCTTGGTAGGTGACATGCTTCCAAGTATTGGTCAATTTCCTTCAGATTTTCATATTTCTGACGGTAAAGTTTCTTGTAATACTTGTTAAGGAGTTTTTGAATTTCTGAGAGGTCTGCTGTTATTTTGTCTTTACCATTTTTGATTGATGAAATTAGAAATTTTATTCTTTTTTTCCTGATTAGAGTAGCCAAAGGTTTATCTATATTATTGACCTTTTCAAAGAACCAACTTTTTGATTTATTGATTTGTTGTATAATTCTTTTGTTTTCAATTTCATTTAATTCTGCTCTAATTTTGGTTATTTCTTTTCTTCTGCTGGGTTTGGGGTTGGAACGTTCTTCCTTTTCCAGTTGCTTAAGGTGTCCCATTAAGTTGCTAACTTCCTCTTTTTCCATTCTCTTCAGGAAGACTTGCAGTGCTATAAATTTCCCTCTTAGGATTGCCTTTGCAGTATCCCAGTGGTTCTGATAATTCATGTCTTCATTAGCGTTTTTCCCTAAAAATTTGATAATTTCCTTCTTAATCTCATCTATGACCCATCTATTGTTCAGCATAAGGTTATTTAGTTTCAATGTTTTTGTATGCAGATTCCTGTTGTTACTGAGTTCAACTTTTATTCCTTGATGGTCTGAGAAGATGCAAGGAATAATTTCTATTCTTTTAAATTTGCTAAGGTCAGATATGTGACCAAGGATGTGATCAATTTTGAATTATGTTCCATGGGTTGATGAGAAGAGTGTGTATTCAGTTTTGTTAGAATAAAATGTTCTGTAGATGTCTGTTAAATCCAAATGCTGAATGGTTAAGTTTAAATCTAAAATTTCTTTGTTTAGCTTCTTATTGGAGGATCTATCCAACACTGCTAAAGAAGTGTTAAAATCTCTGACTACTATAGAGCTGGAGTAAATCAAGTTTCTCATATCTGTTTCAGCTTCTCTTATAAATTGAGGCACATTCTGGTTGGGTGCATAAATGTTAATAATTGAAATCTCATATTGAGTATTACCCTTTATAAATGTAAAGTGTCCATCCTTGTCCTTCCTTACTATTATTGGTTTAAAGCCAATTTTGTCTGCAAATAAGATTGCCACACCTACTTTTTTCTGCTTTCCATTTGCCTGGAATACAGATGATCCCTTCGCCCTGAGTCTATATTTATCTTTTAAGGTAAGATTAGATTATTGTATGAAGCAGATATCTGGCCTGAGTTTTTGTATCCAGTCAGCCAATCTGTGCTTCTTTAGAGGACAATTTAAGCCAATCGCATTAATTGAGAATATTGATAAGCCTGGTGGAATTTTGGTTATTTAGTTTTTTGAAAGTCCAGTGGACATTTTTAATCTTTTTGCCACTGTGGAAGTTGGAATTTGATCAAAAGTTTCTAAATTGGTTTACTTTTGTGGTTGAGGATTGTGCTGGTCATTATGGAGGATAGGTCTGAGAATATCCTGGAGAGCTGGTTTAGTTATGGCAAATTTCTTCAACATGCGGATATCATTTAAGTATTTAATTTCTCCATCATAAATGAAACACAGTTTAGCTGGATACAGAATCCTGGGTTGAAAGTTATTTTGTTTTAGGAGATTAAAAGTTGATAACCACCCTCTTCTAGCTTGAAAAGTTTCAGCAGAGAGATCTGCAGTTATTCTATTATTCTTGCCCTTGTTTGTTTTGGTTTTCTTCCATCTGGCTGCTTTCAGAATTTTCTCCTTCATATTAACTTTAGTGAAGTTAATTACGATGTGCCTGGGGGATGTCTTATTCAGGTTGAGTCATGCTGGGCTTCTGAAACTGTCTCCTATCTGGATTTCAGAATCTCTTGGCATGTCTGGAAAGTTCTCCTTCATAATCTCATGAAGAAGAGCCTCTGTGCCTTGCAAAGCCACTTCATTGACTTTGGTAATCTCTATCATGCGAATATTTTTTCTTTTCGAATTATCCCAGAGCTCTCTGAGAGAACAATCTGTTTTTGCTCTCAATTTCTCTTCCTCTATGAGAGTTTGGGAACGTTTGAAAACTTTGTTTTCAATGTCAGAAATCCTTTCTGCTTGCTTCATTGTGTTACTGAGGGATTCTACTGTATTTCTCAGATCTTTGAGACTGCAAATTCTTGTCTCAATGTGTCAAAATCTTTGGTGATTTTGTCTTTGAATTCCTTGAATTCTTGAGACAACTTTTGAAATTCTCCTTGAATTTCTAATTCCAACTTTTTCTCCATTTTATTGATCTTATTTGCAATCCAAATTCTGAATTCAGTTTCTGACATCTCAGCCATCTGTTTATGAATGGGATCTTCAGTTGTGTCTGCCAAATTGTTCCTTGGGTAGATGGTTGATCTACTTTGGTTATTCATGTTACTGGAGCTTTTCCACTGATTCTGCCTCATGATTATTTTATATCATTTGGCAAGGTGAGCAGATAAGCAAAATTTGGGTTGGGGGCTCCAGGAGTAGTGATTGGCCAGTCATTTGCCCAAAAGCTGGGACTGCTGTCTGTACCTTTTCCCCTTGATTACCTTGGATTGAAGTCTCTATTGTGGAGGAATACCAGGTATTTAGTCACCCTACCCCCTGAGAGGCAACAATTGGAAAAGGAAAATCAAACCTTTCCACAACCACACCCCCAGGGTACCACTTTGGATAGTCCTCAGGTGGTTGGCCCAGTTCAAGAGGTCCAAATCAATTCTCCCAGTCAGCACCAGTCACAGTTGGGAAAGTTCAAATGATCCCCAGTAACTAGATATGGAGGGTCTGCTGGCAGCTCACGTATGACTCTCTCCGGTGCTCTGTGAGGTCAGAAAGACCCACCCAGCAAATAAATTAGTCTGGGAAGGTTGATGCCTCCTTCTCCACCTTGCACCTCTGTCATACCCAGTCACTGGTAACCCCACAGGGCTGTGACCCGGTTCCCTCCAATGAGCAGATGCTCTAGGAGTTTTGCGCCTGCCTGAGTCACAGGGAGATCTATGTCTCCTCAGCCAGGCTGCCACTCTCTACCACTATGCGGCAGGGGGAGGTGAGGCCTGACAACCTCAGGTGCTGATTGAAGGCTGGGGTGTTTCACTCAGTTCTAGCCCTGCCCTTGATTGATGTTGCTGACAAAACAGAACAACTTCACATTTCCAGCCAACGCCTGCCTGCCTTTGTGTCAACTTTGTTCCCCTGAGGACCAGGTGTGTCTGAAGCTCAGTAAAACAGTCTTTTGAGTCAGCCCTGCTCTGGGAGTCTGCTGTCTGTATGCATGCTTATTCTAGTCCCCATGCTCCCCCCAGGCTGGTACCACCTCAGACATATCCTTTACTCACAGGGCCTGCGTTTCCATCCAAATCTGTTCTTCCAGTGGCTGCTACTGGAGAAGATGCTTGGCTTCCTCTGGTTGCCCAGAGAGACTGGGGGTGTCCTTTCAAAATATCCCCAGGTAGCCTTAAAGAAAGATGGAGACTTTACCTCTTTCATGTTTACATGGATGGAGCTGGAACATATTCTTCTTAGCAAAGTATCTCAAGAATGGAAGAAAAAGTATCCAATGTACTCAGCCCTACTATGAAGCTAATTTAT
>CAUYON010043706.1:0-15552 GCA_963573935.1 Arctocebus calabarensis | reverse complement strand
TCCCCCCCTCCTCCTTCCCCCGCCAATAAAGACCTTTTGTACAAAAAAAAAAAGAAGGAAGAAAACAATTTTCTACATATTTTTCATAAAATTCAAAACACAGTAAGACCTCCTTAATTAACCACCTCCTTAAGTTAATCTAATTTTCATAGACCAGATATACACCACACATACATTATCAGTATGTTGCCCAGTTTGTTATAGTGCTGTGGGTGGTAAACCCATAGAGGTTCTAACTGTATAATAATAGTAATTGAGCACAGTTTTGGTTTTTTTTTTGTTTTGCTTTTGTTTTTTGAGACAGAATCTCTGTTGCCCCAGCCTAGAGTCTAGCTCACAGCAACCTCAGGTTACTGGGTTCATGCGATCCTCCTACCTCAGCCTCCTGAGTAGCTGGGAGTACAGGCGCCCCCCATAATAATCGGCTTTTTCTATTATTTTTAGTAGAGATGGGGTCTTGCTCTTGCTCAGGCTAGTCTGGAACTCCTATGCTCCTCCCGCCTCAGCCTCCTAAAGTGCTAGGATTACAGGCATGAGCCTCTATGCCTGGCTAGCACAATTTTTTCTAATACAGGTCTGCTAACGCCATTAAAAACATAGAACTAATTCTTAGCTTGTGCCCGTGTAAAAACAGGTGGTGTACAGGATTTGGCTCATAGGTCATAGCTTGCCAAGTGCTAATCTCAATAACCTATAACTCTGAATTGTTTTCTAAGGAATATATTTTTACTGATGTGTATGTTTGCCTTAGAATCAAGCAGTTATACAGCATTAACATGGTTATTCTATTTATGGGACATGTAATAATGAAAACATTTTTAAGGCAGAAATAAAAAGCCAGCAGTCTTTCTTAACCTTCATCTTCCCTATATATGATTTTGTAACATTTTTAGACATTTGGAAACTATTGGGTCACTGAGTTATGCAGACTTTCCAATTATTCATACACGTAATTGTACAACACAAAAATTTACATACTTTAAAATCACTATTGAGCTCTTCAGAAAATCATTAAGCTCTGGGAAGCTGTTGAGTTCATGGTAGTAGTTACAAGCTTTTCAAACTTACAATTTTCTCTTGAAAGCTTGAATTTTATCACTAGCAAAAAATATTGGCAGTTGCTTCTATTGATGTAATAGGTTTATGTCATTCATCTTTGAGAAAATATCTACCAAATCACCCAAGCATGAATAAATCTATTTTGTTCTCAGCCATTCTTTCACATAAAAATGTATGCCATGAAAAAAACAGCTAGTTCTGCTTACAAATCAAACAAACTCAAAAGGGCTTTTCTTCAAAACGTTTGTCATACTTTTACATACAGAAGTGATTTATGTATATTTCCTATTGCTTTACACAAAATATTAAAAAGATATGCATTTGCATTCAAGGGTTAAGCTTTGATCAAATCAATTTTTACTCCTGCATCAAGAACATTCTTAGCTGAAGCATGCAATTTTCTTTTTTTTTGCAGTTTTTGGCTGGGGCTGGGTTTGAACCCACCACCTCTGGCATATGGGGCCGGTGCCCTACTCCTTTTAGCCACAGGTGCCGCCCAGCATGCAATTTTTTATACTGAGAATGTGTAACTGTGAAGAATATAATGACTGCTAGTACAGTTTTGTGCCATTGCCTTGATTCTTTCTAAGATTCCAGTAAACTTCTCTACCATCACTTTGCGCCACCAGTGCAAATATCAACACAGGGAAAAGGGAACTGATGTCTTAATATTATTATTATATTGAGACAATCTCACTTGATCACCCTTGGTAGAGTGCTGTAGGGTCTTAGCTCATAGCAACCTCAAATTCTTGGGTTCAAGTGATCCTCTTGCTTCAGCCTCCCAAGTAGCTGGGACTACAGATGCCCACCCCAATTCCCCACTATTTTTTTAGAGATAGGTATTGCTCTTTCAGGCAATCTACCCACCTCGGCCTCCCAAGTGCTGCGATTACAGGCATGAGCCACCATGCCCAGCTATGTCTTAATATTATTATAAAAATAGTTTTGACCTTGCAGACTTCCCAAAAAGGTCTTCAAGACCCTAGAGGTTTGGGGACTACAGTTTGAAAATCTATTGACCTAGGCATAGTCTTAAGTACCTCCACCAACAACTAAGTTTTAGGTAAAGAAGGATTAAAGAGGTAGCCTGAACAGTGGCTAGAAAGACAATAGGAAAATAAAGAACAAAGTATCATGAAAGCAGAGGAGAGGAGTAATCAGGAACTCATGGAAAAATAAATACTTTTCCAGAAAAATTAATAACTACAAATATGAATTTAACTAAATTGTAGTAGAAATTTGCTAATTATACTGGTAGAATATAAGATATGAATCCATTTGATCTTTCTAGGGGATCATGAGACGAAAACCACAGAGAAAGAAATGCAATCTCAACATATTACATTATTCTTCAGTGAGGGATATCTACAAGCTCAAAATAATATAAAGCTATTTATGGGTTCTAAAATTCTAGAGCCAATCTACAAAGAAAGCACAAAGAAGTACATTTATGGTTACAGAATATAATGTAAATGTTCTTAAGAACAATGTGCATAGTAGCCCAAATTGGAAATAACTCCCAAATCCACTAACAATAGAATGGCCAAAAAAACCTAGGGTATAGTCATGCAATGAAATACATACTGTAACGATTCAGTGTCCTATGGCTACTCTCAACTTGCATGACTCTTAAAAATATAATATTGAATGGAAGAAGACACAAAAGAACAGATATGATTCCACTTATTTATAGTCAAGAAAATAGGGCTTGGTGCCTGTAGCTCAGCGGCTAGGGAGCCGGCCACATACACCAGAGCTGGCGGGCTAGAACCCTGCCAAACAACAATGTCAGTAGCCAGGCATAGTGGTGGACACCTGTAGTCCCAGCTACTGGGGAGGCTGAGGCAAGAGAATCGCTTAAGCCCCAGAGTTTGAGGTTGCTGTGAGCTGTAACACTACAGCACCCTACCCAGGGCGACACAGTGAGACTCTGTCTCAAAAAAAAAAAAAATAGACAAAACTAGGGGGATGTATGCTTAGTGATAAACCATAAAGAAAAACAAGGAAATAGTTTACCTCTTAAGGGAAGAAAAGTGTTAAGAATAGGAAGAGACACTGGCCTTTTAACACCTACCTAAAGATAGGATGGGCATGATGGATCATGCCTATAATCCTAGCACTTTGGGAATCCTTGAGATCAACCTTAGCAACATAGCAAGATGCTATCTCTACAAAGATTTAAAGTATTAGCTAGGTGTGGTGGCATGTGTCTGTAGTCCCAGTTTTGCTTGGGAGGCTGAGGTAGGAGGATCACTTGAACCCAGGAGATTGAAGTTACAGTGACCTATGAATGATGCCATTGAAGTTACAGTGACCTATGAATGATGCCATTGTACCCCAGCCCAAGCATCAGAGAGAGACCCTGTTTCAAAAACAAAAACAACCCCCGCAAGCCCCCCAAACCTACCTAAAAGTAAAGACAGCTATAGATTTCCTGTTTAAAAAGGGTTTAGGAACAGCAATCCGGTTGGAAGGTAGCCTATATTTTAATTGCATAGTAAGCACAGTGGTTTTCTATATTTGTATAATACAATTCAGTAAAAACAAAAAAGCAGCATTTTCTAAAGGTGCTTTTATTCTCATTTTATTTTATTTATTTATATATTTTTTGGAGAGACAGAGTCTCACTTTATTGCCCTCGGTAGAGTGCTGTGGCATCACACAACTCACAGCAACCTCCAACACCTGGGCTTAGGTGATCCTCTTGCCTCAGCCTCCTGAGTAGTTGGGAGCACAGGCACCTGCCACAACACCTGGCTATTTTTTTGTTGCAGTTTGGCCCAGTCTGGGTTTGAACCCACCACCCTCGGTATATGGGGCCGGCGCCTTACTAACTGAACCACAGGCGCCGCCCTGTTCTCCTTTTGTATAAACCGAATATGTATGTCAGTTGTACTTATCAAAAGTGAAGTTTTGATGGACATTATGGTGGGAGGGTAAAAAGTCTATCAGACATTAACATTGCAGATTAGAGATAATAGGAAGTATTTACCAATTAGAAACTATTATCATGATAAATAGAACTCTGCAACTTGGAGATAATGAACGTTCAGTATATCTTGTCTAAAAATCACTCTTCTGGCCCACAGGTGTCTGGCTCATGCCTGTAATCCCAAACACTCTGGGATGTGGGGGTGTAGATGGGAGAGGGAGGGGTGGCTTGAGGTCAGAAGTTTGAGACCAGCATAAATTAAGCAACCATCTTTAGCCAAATTAGAAAAAATTAGCTAAGTATGGGCAGCGCCTGTGACTCAGTCGGTAAGGCACTGGCCCCATATACCTAGGGCGGTGGATTCAAACACAGCCCTGGCCAAAACTGCACCAAAAAAAATAGCAGGGCATTGTAGTGGGCGCCTGTAGTCTCAGCTACTTGGGAGGCTGAGGCAAGAGGATTGCTCTAACCCTAGGAGTTTGAGGTTGTTATGAGCTGTGATGCCACAGCACTGTCTACCCGGGGTGACATAGTGAGACTCTGTTTCAAAAAAAAAAAAAATTATTCTTAAACGTGGTTATTTTGTTAGAAGTTAAAAAAATCAAAACAAGGGCGGTGTCTATGGCTCAAAATAGTAGGGCACTGGCCCCATATGCCAGAGGTCGCAGGTTAAAACCCAGCCCCAGCCAGAAACTGCAAAAAAAAAAAAAAAGTAAAAAAAACGACAAAACAAACTCTGGGTTTAGTTTTTTGCACTCGGGTCTTTGAAAGTTCCCTAGCATCCAATACAGCTCTATACACTTTGAGTTTTTACCAGCCTGAACCTAAATTGCACTGGCATTTATTAGAGGGCCTTGATGTTCTCATGGTCCTTCAATTTCCTGAGACATGCAGGGAAGTGGTGTGTGTGCAGGTTCAATCGTCTGATATATTAGCATAGCCTAAACAGGAAAAACAGGAATTGCTTCTAAATGGTTCATTTGAACAATGTGATCATCAAGTTCATTTAAAGAGAATTACTTGATGTGTTTCATAACTCCTAGGGCCTAGAAAACCATTCTCCCATTCGAAAGATATGTTCCTATTCTCTAGATTCCAGTTTTCCATTACAAAAAAAAGAAAAAATCAGGCCCTTAACTCAGTAGTTCAGGAAAATTAAGGTTACTCATTCAGTTTAAATCTACTGATTTTAAAGTAATAAAAATGGGTAGCATTAATGAGCAAGGGACTTTGATAAACATTTTTCACATATTATCTCATGTAATCTTACAACAAGTTTTATCAAATAGGCCTAAGTGGAGGCAGAGAGACAAATTAAAAAGCTGTAATATTCTTATGGAAGAATGATGGCAGCTTACAGTAGGGTGGTGGCAATGTATAAAGAAGCAGAAGGCTCTTATAGACATACAAAAGGTGCAATCAATTGGTCTTAGTGCTTTACTTGGAGATGCTTGAGACATTTTGTACCATGTAAATGAATAAACTAGCCATGGAGGATGAGGGGAAGGAAACAAAAGGATGACTCCTAGATTTTTATGGAAGGTGGTGCCATTCACTAATAGAAAAGGGAGGCCAGGCGCAGTGGCTCATGCCTATAATCCTATCACTCTGGGAGGCTGAGGCAGGTGGATTGCCTGAGCTAGAGTGGGACCTGTCTCTAAAAATAGCTGGGCATTGTGGTGGGCGCTGTAGTCTCAGCTACTTGGGAGGCTGAAGCAAGAGGATCACTTGAGCCCAAGAGATGGAGGTTGCTGTGAGCTATGACTCCATGACACTCCAGCAACGGTGATAAAGTGAAACTGTCTCAAAAAAAAAAAAGATAGAGAAAAGGGGAAAATCTCTGGTTACAGAAAGGTGGTACTGTTCACTAAGAGAGAAGACGGGGGGAAAAACCTGATCAAAGTACACTACCTCTTGCACATGCTCCCTGGAAACTGGCTCTCCTTCCACCATCCCCCATTGCCTTGATAATAGTGTTTTGAGCCAAATAATTTGTTTCTGCAGGCTAGACACCCTACCCAAGGGCAAATCATTCACAGATCATCTAATGACTTGTGTGATCTTACTAGAAAAAGTAAATAGAACCAATCTGTTTTCATCCTTGATTTTGAAGTAAGCAGCAGAGGAAAATATGGCAAAAAGCTACCAAGACAGTATGAAGTAAGAAAATGGAGGTGAACAATGGCAAATTGTGTCAGTCAGGGTCCCAACTAAAATCAGATGCTCAAACTTTGAATAGTATTTTGCTCAAATTTTTGAGGGAAAAATAGGATATGCATTATACATGGGTAGTACTAATTCTGTATCTATATAAGTGTTTTTAATTCTTTTACTTAATGCTTATGCATTTAACTCTAGAAAGCAATAACAATACCTGTATACCAAATAATACCCTAAAATACATTAATTGTGCCCCATATAAGCTGTCCTGTCCTTCCTACCCTCCCCTCACTGAGCAGGCACTGCAGCTGCAGGAGCCTCCAGCCCCATGGGCCTATCGTGTTGGCCATGGCTGCTGCAGCATTCTTGGAAATGGGCACACTGCCAACTGCCATGTTACAGTTAGCATCAGAACCTTACCTGAAGTGGCCATGCATTGGCATCTCCTTCCCTCAAGACCCAGAGCAGGCCATTGTGGAGAAGCCAAAGACCAACCTCCCCCAACTGTTCTCTCCTAGCCCAACCTAATCCCCACATCCTCTCATTTCCTATTCTCAGCCATGGCTATCAGTGGAAACATGGCCACAGCCACTCCACTGAGAATCCTGATGGCTTATTTCCTGGGAAGCTGGTAGGAGGGGCCAAAGCTGGCCCTGATTGTTCAGGCTCCTACCAGTAGATCCCTGCCCTTTCCAGACTCTCTCATCTCTCATACAGCTGGCCCTGTTCTGAGGCCCCTAGGACACTGAGCTGAGGAGGAAGATCCCTGAGCTGGGGTCTGGGAGACCTTGGTTCTGAAACCCACTTCTACTAGTAGCTCACTTCTGTGACCTTGAGTCTCACTCCCCATGAAGTTTCTGTTTGCAAGGGTCCCTTGCAGCAAAGCATGAAAGCTCAAGGGTACCAGAGTCCACAGATGATAATTTTGAGCTATTACTTGTCTGAACTCTCAAGGTATTGAGCTGGTATGATCTCCCAAACTTGCAAATAGGAGGACCATCTAGGATGCTTGTTAATGGAGTGGATGCCCAGGTCTTTCTCCTGGAGAGAGTTGACCAGTGTATTTGGGTCTGGTTGAGGAGTCTCATTTTAACCATCAGGGAAGGTTTCCTCCTTAGTGTGGTGTCCCAGGGGGGCCTCAGAATGGGGCCAGTTGGGTGACAGATGAGGCAGGATAGTAGCACCAGGAGGCCAGGGCAAGCAGGGCCAGCCCTAGCCCCTCACACCAGCTTCCTCAAATAAGCTTGGCAGGGTTTGCAGTGAAGCATCTGTGTCCACGTTCCCACTGATGGACATGGGTGAGAAGAGGTAATGAGAGGAAGTGGGGTTGAGAGGGGGAAATTGGGGCAGGTCAGGTGCTCAGGTCATCTGGACCACTCTTAGCTGCCATCTGGGCTTGCTCCTGGCTTTGCAGCAGCTGGCTTCACATCTCACACTGCTCTTAAGAGAAAAAGGCACCACTGCACATAGTCACTTCCATTCTTCTTTAAAAAATTAAAATGAAAGATTTTTCTCTTGAAAGTTTGGGCCAAAAATGTGGGTGGATATTATACACAATGAATATGGGGTAAATTGAAGTAAAAGGAATATTTACATTAGTGTGGGGGCAAGAGACAGGGAAACTAACAAAGGATAATGCAGTACTCCAAAAGCTAGTGGTTTCTATCCCTAAGCCTAAAGAAACAAAGGGAAAGGTTAGAGTGGGTAACTACAGAGAGAGGGCTCAGCAGCTAATCTTTGGTAACCCAACTTGAGGAATAAGGACTATGACCTTACCATCCTCTGGCCTTCCATCTCCTATAGATAATTCTCACTGCCTGAACCCATCCAGATATGAAAGAGGGCAGGGAACTGGTTAGTGGAAACTAGACAGTTAGCCCTCCCTGCCACAGGAGCATAGTAAGGGAGAACAGTAGGTGTGGCTGGGCAAATAGAAGATAGGTGAAGTTATTTCCAAGTGGCAGGTATCTCATCAGGAGTTATAGTACTAGTATGTATTTAAAAGAGGAACAATAAGGCATGGCGAGTAGCTTATGCCTGTAATCCTAGCACTGTGGGAGGTCAAGGCAGGTGGATCACCTGACCTCAGGAGTTAGACCAGCCTGAGCAATAGTGAGACCCTGTCTCTACTAAAAATAGAAAAACTGAAGCAAGAGGATTGTTTGAGCCCAAGAACTTGAGGTTGCTGTGAACTATAAAGCCATGGATGGCACTCTAGTCAGGGGACCAGAATGAGACTCTGTCTCAATCAATCAACCAATATAAAAGAGGGACAAAGAATTAATTCCCTTCACTGACATTAGTGGGACTGCACTACAGTGAAGATTCCAAACACCTGCTGTTGAGTTTTCTTAAGCTTTTTTTTTTGAGACAGAGTCTCACTTTGTCACCCTTGGTAGATTGCTGGGGCATCACAAACACACAGCAACCTCAAACTTTTGGGCTTAAGTGATTCTCTTGCCTCAGCCCCTTGAGTAGCTGGGACTACAGGCACCTGCCACAACACCTGGCTATTTTTAGAGACGAGTTCCCTCTCTTGCTCAGGCTGGTCTTGAACTTGTGAGCTAGGGCAATCCACGGAGTGCTAGGATTACAGGTAAGCCACAATGCCAGGCCTACTTGAGGTCTTTTGAACACACAATTATACCCTCTGGTTCTTCTCTCCCTGAAAACAAACCCTGTTTCCAAGAAAGTCCTCCATCAATTCTTCACCTTTTTTGATAAGTCCCTATATGATTTTTCACTTAAAAAGACAACAACAAAAATCCGAACCAAGGCTAGGTAAACTACATAAATCAAACTTCGGAGAATCATTCTGTATTACCTTTTTCTCACCTGACTCATTCTTTAATCCACATTTATTTGAACAGACTACTGTAACATAGAATATATTCTGAGTCGCATCAACTATGAATGTGTTGACAGGCTTCTGTAAAAGAGAGTCAAACATTACCCGGTAGGACTCCAAAGGGCTGATTATAACAAGAGCAGCTAATTGGTAGTTAAAAAAATCAAGGGTTCATCAAGAACAGAGCTAGTGAGATGGAGCCTCTTCCAGACTACAGGTGGAGGTACAATCCGATTTAATTAATTGCAAGCAGGTTCAGGAGGTTGCTTAGGATCAGGTAAATTGGAGATTACTGATGATGTAAATAAGAAAAGCCTTAGGCAGTGCCTGTGATTCAAAGGCCCCATATGCCAGAGGTGGCGGGTTCAAACCCAGCCCCAGCCAAAATTAAAAAAAAAAAAAAAAAGATAGAAAGAAAAGTCTCATTGTGGGCGGTACCTGTGTATCAGTAGGTAGGGCGCCAGCCCCATATACACAGGGTGGCAGGTTTGAACCCAGCCTCAGCCAAACTGTAACAAAAAAATAGCAGGGCGTTGTGGTGGGCGCCTGTAGTCCCAGCTACTCAGGAGTCTGAAGCAAGAGAATCGCCTAAGCCCAGGAATTGAGGTTGCTATGAACTGTGACGCCACAGCTCTCTACTGAGTGATGAAGTGAAACTCTGTCTCTTAAAAAAAAAAAAAAAAAGGCCGTACTGTGGCTCGGTGCCTGTGGCTCAACGGGCTAAGGCCCCAGCCACGGACACCTGAGCTGGTGGGTTCGAATCTAGCCTGGGCCCACCAAACAATGACGGCTGCAATCAAAAAAAATGGCCGGGCGTTATGGTGGGCGACCGTAGTCCCACCTACTTGGGAGGCGAAGGCAGGGGACTTGCTAGAGCCCAGGAATTGGAGGTTGCTGTGAGCTGTAATTCCACAGCGCTCTATCTAGGGTGACAGCTTGAGGCTCTGTCTCCAACAAACAAACAAACAAAAAACCTTATTGTATATAACTGTTGCAATGTATACATAGGTAATTAGCTTTAGAAAAATAAAAACATTTATGCCTAGTACAGCTTTTCAGCTTATAAAAAATATTAACCTCAAGTTTAAAGTAACCGAGGCAAGACCCATGGGAGAAGTCTACTTGGCTTGCCAGTCCAAAGAAAAGCACAGAAGGACCCGTTACAAATCTATACAAAGGGCTAGTATGGATAATGTATTTAACAGGGCGGGCGAGGGGAGGGGGGCGTCGGTGTAAAAAAATTTCACCAGCGAACTTGCTCTTAGCCACCTTGCACCAGAATATAAAGGTTAACTCGTGAACGCATGCACATGAAACCAATATCATATCTAATTGACTGAGTGCCAAGTAGAAAGTTCTTACTGGATTTATTATCAAACTTATTTGTACTATTTTATCTTCCATTCGAGGAAAAAAATGAGAGTACACATATATTTAATTTGTAAGCAACTGCTATCTCTCCAAATTAAAGGAACAGGTAATAAAATTTTAAAAATCGTCTAAGTATTAACTATTTCTACTCAGAAACACTCTAAAGCTATTTAAAATCATGAGTGGGAATCCAAGACGGGAGGCACACTGAAGCTAATTACCCGAGGGAAGGTTTTATAAAGCGTTACCTACGAATAAACTACACCGTTTTTGGACCTGCCTGAAGATTAGATTACAGGCGACAACGATGCCCCAAAGCGCCAGGGGGAAACTTTCACTGGGAGAAGACACCAGGGGTATAGTCGACAGACAAGGGCTCTGGCCCACTCCAGAGCTGCCTCGGGTCGGTGGTCTACACCACCTACAACCGTTTGTCTAGGGCGACTTGGCTTCGGGGTCTAAGGGCAAATCCGTCTCCCGAAGCCACGTGCATGGCCCGCCCGAGTCCTCGGCCGCCGTCGCCGCGGGAGCCGGGCGCGAGCCAGTGGCGAGTCACAGAGGCCGGGTGCGCGCCCCACCCTTGAGTCCGCAGCCTGGGCGGCCTAAGCCAGGGAATCGCCCTGTTCGCCCTCCCTCCCCCTCGGCTGGCCGCTGGGGCGGGGCTGGCCCTAAGGCCCGGCGGCACCGGAGTAGGTTCTTCAGTCAGCTACAGCCCGAGGCCTGACTAGGACAAGAGCGGGCGAGTAGCCACGTCACGCTCTTCAGGGAAGCCCCGCCCCCAGCCGTCTTCTTGGACCGCCCCCTCCACGCCCCCACGAGCAGTTACCGGCTCGCGCGGCGCGTGCCTCTCCGACTCCGGTAGAGGTCCTCCGGCCCCGGCTAGCTGAGCCTCCGTGGCTGCCGCCCCAGGTGAGGGCTCGCGGCTCCCGGCTGCGGCGCCTGGCGCGTGTTGGCGGGCTCGGGCCGTGCGCCACCAAGGAGGACCCGGCCGGCGGGCGGTTAGCGTCCCGTTCGACGCGGGGAGGGGCGGCACGCCGGGCGCTGCACAGCCTCGGCGGGCGGCGGTGGCGGCGACCGGGCTCTCGGGTTCTCTGTGCCAGGCCGGAGCCAGTAGTTGCCCCGGCGGAGAGACGAGCAGCCGGGCTCCCTGGCCCCGGGTTCCCCCCTGCTGGGGCGGCTGGGGCAGGGGGACGATGTCTGCTCGCGTGCCGGTGCCTGCCGCTCACTCTCGGGAGGAACCGCCCACGGCGGCTGCTGAGAGGGAGTCGCTGTCCGGCGCGGTGAGCCGGCAGGCCGAGCAGCCGCCCGCGCCCGAACGAGACGGCAAGGAGGCAGCCAGGGAGGAGAGGGCCGCTGCCGCCACCAGAGCGGGGGCGTGGGGAGAGCCGTCTCCGGCGCTAGTGTTGGGACACAGCGTGCCCCAGGCGGCCGTGCCCGTGAGGCCCCTGGCGCTGCACCTGGCGCACAAGGCGCGTGGGCCTGGGGGCCCCTTCGGCGTGGAGCCACCGCGGGATCCGCCAGCCGAGGACGCCCAGGAGGAGGAAGCTGCGGCTGGTTCTGAGGAAAAGCTGCAGCCGCCACCGCTGCCGCCTAAGGAAAACCCCTGGACCAGAAAACCTCCCCAGCATCTATCCCCTGCCGGGACGGGCCCGCCGGCGCCCCTGCTGGAAACCCTGGAGGCAGGTCTGTGGCTCCTCTGCGGTGGGCGCGGGAGGGGTTGGGCTGGGGCGACTCTCAGGGTTTGCCGGCGCGGGGCGGCGGTAGCGGGCACGGGGCTGGGGGAAGGGCAGGCCTCGGTGCCCTGTCAGTCGGAGGTATTTCGTTCCAAGGTGTCATTCACTCTGCCTATTTACATAAATGGGCATCTGGGAAGGGAGCGGCAGGAAGAGGTGGGACCTCAGGTTCTCCTTGACTGATGGGGGCACGGAGGGGGTAACTTGGCAGCACTGCCCAGCCTGTGCGGTGGCACTTGCGTTTCCCTTCCCACGTGGGAACGTAGCTAACTTTAGATAGATACTGCAGTGCATCGTTTGGGAAAGTTTTTGTGGACTTTTTAAAAAGGCGTTGAAACCAGACAGAACAAGGGGATATATTGGTAAGTAGAAGCGTGATTGTGATCTTTTATTGTGAAGTAATTGATAAAAATGATAAGCTAAAAATCTCAGTGTTTTCAAAACACTAAGTAGTCATATTAAAAATGAGCCCTAAAATGTACTTGCATTAAAGTGTTTTGAATTATAGTTGTGGAAAATAATTGAAATAGGATAGTTGACGTGAGACAGTGGATTGCGCTTTATGTAAATGGTAATCTGACATTTCGGTTAACTCCTCTTCCCTTTATAGATTAAATTATGCCATTGCATTTGCATGCTGACTGATGCAGTATGGTTTTATTTTGGTTGTGACAGCTACAGTTTAAAAAGAAAATGGAAATACTACAAAGACAAAAAGCAGTTAATTTTTTCTAAATCAAGCAGGACTAAATTAATTGAACTTTAATATGGAAATTACAATTGTGTGACAAGTCTTCGTCATTTCTTAAAATTAATGGTTAATAATGGTATAGGAAAAACTTGAGCATGTTGACAGGGCTGTGAGGATCAAATGCAATAAAGGATGCGGTAAAAACATAAGTAGATTGTTGTAGACACATGTTAACTTTCTTCTGAGAAATTGTCCAATAGAGGGAAATAGTGTTATTTGTCTAGCATTTGCACAGAAATACTCTTGCTTAATTCTGGCTAAGTTTTGACCCTTGCAGAAAAAACTTAAAAATATTCTCTAGATTTAATTTTGTCACGATTCTACCATAGCTGAGAAGGTCTGTTACTACTAACTAAAGAGAACATCCTTAAATCTCCATACAATTTAGCAGAGAAAGAAAGCCCTAATGGGGTGGTGCCTGTGGTCCAGTGGGTAAGGGAGCCAGCCCCATATACCAAGGGTGGCTGGTTCAAACCCCAAATTGAAACAATAAAAAATTCAGCCCTAGTGAATCATATTGGCTACCTCATCTCTCTAGTTCTAGACTTAGACACAGTTATACCTTTTTTTTAATTGAATCTCACTTTGTCACCCTCTGTAGAGTGCAATGACCTCATAGCTCACAGCAGCCTCAAACTCTTGGGCTCAAGCGATTATCTTGCCTCAGCTTCCCTACTAGCTGGGACTACAGGCACCTGCCAAAACTACCTGGCAATTTCTTTTTCTTTGATTTAGCAGGCCAGGGCAGGTTTCAATCCACCAGCCCTGGAGCGTGTGGCCAGCGCCCTAACCACTGAGTTATGGGCTCCCCTGACACAGTTACACATTATATTCAGTGAACAACCAAAAGCAGAACTCTTTAATTGTAAAACCAATATTGTAAGTTTTAAAACTTTACAGTTGGGCAGGTCTGTAGTCCCAGCTATTCAGAAGGCAAGAAAATCACTTAAGGCCAGGAGTTCGAGCCTGTAGTGCCGGCTCATATCACCTGTAGCCACTGCACTCCAGCCTGGGTAACATGTTAAGACCTGATCTCTAAAAGGAAAAAATGAAAATAAAACTTTGGATATGAGATTTGGGAATTTCAATTGCAAATAACTTGTGAAGAATATTGAACAGCTTAAACTACTGGTGCCTTTATTCTTCAGTCTTCACTGGAGATTAACAACAAGGTGATGCTCTTCAGTCTTCACTGGAGATTAACAACAAGGTGATGCTAGATGTATGGTGTGGTTTACGGGAGTTTCAATTTTGCTAATATTTCTTGGTAGGGAACTCTTTCTATCTTTGGAATCAGGTCTGCATCCATAGGAATGCCATTCTCTTCACACCTGGAGTAGCCTAGTAACCATAATCTTTCCAGAATGAACAGTGTTCTCCCAGAACTTCTGTTTGCAGTTGTATAACTTCATTAACTTAATAAGAGATTATGAACAGAAATGACCTGTTTTGAGAACTCGAGCCCAGATTCTAGTGCAGTTGTTATTAACTAGGTTTACTTCTGCAAGGTTTCTGGGCCTTGTAGATAAATGAAATGGATGGACTCACCTCTTCTGGTTCTTGATACCAGAGTGCCAACCTACATTCTGGGTGCCTCTCTCCTCTCTGTTGCTCTGACTAGAGTGCCATCACCTCAGCCTAGCTCACAGCAACCTAATGCTCCTGGGCCCTAGTGATCCTGCCTCAGCCCCCTGAGTAGCTGGAACTCTAGGCGCCCAGTACCATGTCTTCCTAATTTTTTCTATTTTTAGTAGAGACAAGGACTTGCTTTTGCTGTTCTCAAATCCTTGAAGCTCCTGAACTCAATGCATCTTCCCATCTCAGACTCCCAGAGTGCTAGGAATTAAAGGCATGAGCTGCTGGTCCAGGGCGCTGTAGTTTCTGTTTCAAGTATCCAAGCTCTTGAAAATAAGTTATCTTCCATATCTGTTTAGAATTATTTCCTGCCTTAGCCTCTCAAAGTGAGCCACTTTGCAGAAGGCTCCCACGCTTGGCCTTTCCTTACAGGTTCTCAGGGTTTGAGAATAACATTTTAAAGATACTGGAATAATGCTCAAAAAAGTGGTACTGGCATGTAGTGTTTTACCAATGATGTTTGAAAAATGGAGCTATGTAGGTCAGCTTGTTCATGTTGATATATATGTGGACCATTAGTAGGTTAAATTTCTTAAGTTTTATCTGCTTAAGTACTTTTTTTATTTTTTAGACAGAGTCTCAAGCTCTGGGTAGAGTACTATGGTGTCACAGCTCATAGCAACCTCAAACTCTTGGGCTTAAGCGATTCTCTTGCCATAGCTTCCTAAGTACCTGGGACTACAGGCACCCGCCACAACACCCAGCTAGTTTTTGGTTGCAGTTGTCATTGTCATTTGGCAGGCCTAGACTGAATTTGAACCTGCCAGCTCCGGGGTACATGGGTGGCGCCCTAGCCACTGAGCTACAGGCGCTGAGCCCATTAAGTACATATTTTTTAATTTGAAAAATTTAGAATTTAGACAGTTTTCTAGGCTGGCTTGCTTAGGTTTCCTCTAAATGACATGCAGGGCTATTTCCTTCATTTTTTTTTTTTTAATAATTTTATTGAATCATAATTATGTACATTGGTGCAATCACAGGGCACGATTCATATACATTCAGAAATATTTTGATCATACTGTTACAGATATCCTTCATGGCATTTCCTTGATCACTATAT
>CAUYON010043704.1:0-10277 GCA_963573935.1 Arctocebus calabarensis | reverse complement strand
AGTCCCAGCTACTTGGGAGGCAGAGGCAGGAGACTCTCTTGAGCCCAGGAATTGGAGGTTGCTGTGAGCTGTGATGCCACAGCACTCTATCCAGGGTGACAGCTTGAGGTTCTGTCTCAAAAAAAAAAAAACTCAAGAAGTCTAAACTCATACTAAGTATTTTTTCAATCACTTACGGAATCAATAGCAATACAAACACTGGAAAATCCACAATTTATGTAGAAATTAAAGAACATACTACTAAACCACTAATAGATGAAAGAAGAAATCACAAGGGAAATTAGAAAATACCCTTTTTTTTTTTAAGAGACAGTCTCACTTCATTGCCCTCGGTAGACTGCCGTGGTGTCACAGCTACCTCCTGCTCCTGGGCGTAACCGATTCTCTTGCCTCAGCCTGAGTAACTGGGACTACAGGCGCCCACCACAACACCTGGCTATTTTTTGTTGCAGTGTGGCTGGGGCCAGATTTGAACGCGCCACGCTCGGTATATGGGGCTGGTGCCCTACCCATTGAGCCACAGGTGCTACCTAGAAAATATCTTGAGACAAAAACAATATGACAAAACTTACGAGAAGCAGTAAAAGCAGTACTGAGAGCTATTCAGTATCAGTAAATACCTACATTAAAAAAGAAGAAAGCCGGGCGCGATGTCCCACGTTGGTAATCCTCGCACTCTAGGAAGCCAAGGTGGGTGGATTGCTTGAGTTTAGGAGTTCAAGACCAGACTGAGCAAGAACAAGACCCTCGTCTCTACTAAAAATAGAAAAACTAGACAGACGTTGTGGCAGACACTTGTAGGCCCAGCTACTCAGAAGGCTGAGGCAAGAGGATCACTTAAGCCCCCGAGTTTGAGGTTGCAGTTGAGCTATGATGCCACAGCACTCAACCCCAGGGTGACTAAGTAAGACTCGGTCTCAAAAATAAATAAAATAAAATAGGCCAGCCATGTTGGCTCATGCCTACAATTCTAGCACTCTGGGAGCCCTAGGCAAGTGGATTGTCTTGAGCTCACAGGTTTGAGACCCACCTGAGCAAGAGCGAGACCTCATCTCTAAGAATAGCCAGGCCTTGTGGCCAGTGCCTCTGGTCCCTGCTACTTGGGAGGCTGAGGTAAGAGGATAGCTTGAGCCCAAGAGTTTGAGGCTGCTGTGACCTATGACACTCTAAAGCAGCAAAGTGAGACTCTGTCTCAAAAATAAATAAATAAATACAAAATAAAATAGCTCTCATATCAATAACCTAACTCAACACTCAAGGAACCAGAAAAATATGAACAACTAAACGGAAAGTTAGCAGAAGGAAAGAAACAATGAAGACTAAAGCATATGTAAATAAAATGAAGCACAGAAAATTAGGAAGAAAAAAAAAAATCAATAAAACCAAGTTTGTTTATTTTAAAGAACAAAAAGACAAATCCTTAGCTACACGAAATACAAAAACAGAGGATTCAAATAACTAAAATTAGCAACAGACATTACAAGTAGTATCACAGAAATAGGATAAGAGACTACAATGAACAAGCCAACAAGATAACCTAAAAGAGATGCATAAATTCACAGAAATTACATAACCTACAAAGACTGAATCATGAGTAAACAGAAAATCTACATAGTCCTTTAAATATTAAAGAGATTAAACAAGTAATAAAAAAATCTTCCGGGGGAGGCCCCTGTGGCTCATCAAGTAGGGCGCTTGCCCCATATACCAAAGGTGGCGGGTTCAAGCCTGGCCTCGGCCGAACTGCAAAACAGAAAAATAGCCGGGTGTTGTGGTGGGTGCCTGTACTCCCAGCTACTCGGGAGGCTGACGCAAGAGAGTCGCCTAAGCCCAGCAGTTAGAGGTTGCTGTGAACTGTGTGACGCCACAGCACTCTCCAGAGGGTGATAAGGTGAGACTCTGTCTCTACAAAAAAAAATTAAAAAATCTTCCACAAAGGAAAGTGCAGCTCTACACAGCATCACTCCAAAATTTCCATCCTTCTCAAACTCTTACAAAAACTGAAAACTTCCTTTGTACCAAAAATTTCCTCTCATTTTATCACAATTCTATAGGCATTCTCCAATATTCCAAAATAATTCTGAGACCAGTAATTACTCTGATAATAAAGATAAAGGTACACAAAAGAAAGCTACACTCCAATATCCCTTATAAATACTGATAGCAAACACCTCAACAAAATACTAGCAAACCGAATTCATCAACACATTAAACAATATACAGTGGAACCTCTAAAGCTGAACCCTCAAGGGACTATAACAAACTGGTCAACAAAAAGAAGTGGTCAACATAAGGAACTAGGCCTACTATACTGACGTATACATGTAGTGCCTGCCCGCTCTATGAAAATTAGGTCAGCTTAAGGTTGTGGTCAGTGAAGAGAGGTGGTCGACTACTGAGGTTCTACTGTACATCACAACCACGTGAAATTTAATCCTGGGATCCAAGGATGCTTCAAAAATAAGAACAATCAATCAACAGAACAGACCACATTAAAAGAATAAAGGACGGCTCGGCGCCAGCCACATACACCTGAGCTGGCGGGTTCGAATCCAGCTCGGTCTGCCAAACAACAATGATGGCTGCAACCAAACAATGGCTGGGTGTTGTGGCGGGCGCCTGTAGTCCCGGCTACTTGGGAGGCAGAGGCGGGAGACTCGCTTGAGCCCAGGAATTGGAGGTTGCTGTGAGCTATGATGTCACAGCACTCTATCCAGGGTGACAGCTTGAGGCTCTGTCTCAAAAAAAATAAAAATAAAAATAAAATAAAAGAATAAAGGACAAACATAATACTCATATGATCGTCTCAGCTGATGCAGAAAAGTCATCTTGACAAAATTCAACCACTTTTCATACTAAAAACAAAAAATACTCAACAAGTAATAAAGAATAATTACATAAATATAATAAAGGAGGTGAAAGAGGTGCACACTAAAAACTATAAAACACTGCTGACTAGGCTTGGTGCCCCTAGCTCAGCGAGTAGGGTGCCAGCCACAAACACTGACACTGGTTTAGACCCGGGCCAACTAAACAACAATGACAACTCCAACCAAAAAACAGCCGGGCATCCTGGCGGGTACTCAGGAGGTTATAGTCCCAGCCACTCAGAAGGCTGAGGCAAGAGAACACTTAAGCCCAGAGTTTGAGACTGCTGTGAGCTGTGATGCCACGGCACTCCACCCAGGATAACATAGTGAGATTCTGTCTCAAAAAAAACCCCATTGACTAAAATTAAAAGAAGACAAATAAGCCAAGTTCAGTGTCTCACACCTATAATTTCACCTATTCAGGAGGCTGAGGGGAGAGGACCACTTACAGCTAGTAGTTCAAGACCTAGGCAACAAAGTAAGATACTTTCTCTAAACAATAATAATGAGGAGAAGAAGAAAGTTAGCTGGGTCCAGTGGCTCACATCTGTAGTTTTAGGTACTTAGGAGGCTGAGATGGGAAGATCTGTTGAGGCCCAGAGTTCCTGACTAGCCTCTGCAATATGGTGAGACCCTCTCCCTCTAAAAAGGAAAGGCCAAAGCTCAGTGATTCACACCTATAATTCTAGTACTCTGGGAGATCAAAGCAGGAGGATGCCTCGAACTCAGGAGTTCGAGACCAGCATGAGCAAAAGTGAAACCCTATCTCTACTAAAAATGCAAAAAAGACCTGGTCGTTGTGGCATTTACCTGTAGTCCCAGCTACTGGGGAGGCTGAGTCAGGAAGATCCCTTGAACCCAGGAGTTTGAGGTTGCTGTGATGTAGGCTGATGCCACAGCACTAGACAAGGCAGCAGAGTGCAACTGTCTCAAAAAAGAATTTTTTTTGTTTATGCATGGACACATACGCACACACACACACACAAAACTTGTGGAAGAAACTTAAATGTCTGCAACGGATGAATGCATGTCCACCAACTGATGAATGCATAAAGCAAAAGTGGTGTGGTGTGTGAGTGTTGGAATACTAATCAAGCCTTAAAAAATAAAGTGATCCTCAGGCAGCACCTATTGCTCAGCCGGTAGTGCGCCGACCACCTACACCATGGTGGCAGGTTTGAACCCAGCTCAGGCCAGCTAAACAATTCACAACTGCAACTAAAAAAATAGCTGGGTGTTGTAGTGGGCGCCTGTGGTCCTAGCTACTTGGGAGGATGAGCAAGAAAATTGCTTAAGCACAGGAGTTTGAGTTTGCTGTAAGCTGTGACACCATAGCACTCTACCCAGGGTGACAGCTTGAGACTCTGTCTTGGGAAAAAAAAAAAAAAGGTGGCACCTGTGGCTCAGTGAGTAGGGTGCTGGCCCTATATGCCGAGAGTGGTGGGTTTAAACCCAGCCCTGTCCAAACTGCAAAAAAAAGAAAAGGAAAGGAAAAAGAAAGCGATCATCTCATATGCTGTAATAAAATGAACCTTGAGAATATTATGCTAAGTGAAACAAACCAAGCACAAAAAAGATAAATACTGCAGGGTTCTAATTATAGGAGGTATCTAAAGTATTAAACTCATAGGAACAAAAAGTAGAATAGCAGCTCTCAGGAGGTTGCCCAGAGACAAAACTAAGCACTTACTGTTCAGTGTGTATTCATTGTCAGTCATGCAAGATGAATAAATTTTAGAGATCTGTTATTGAACAATGTGTGTACAGCTCCTTTAAAAATTGTTTTGTGCCTTTAACCATTTTTTTTTTTTTTTTTTTTTTTGGTGGAGACAGTCTCACTCTATCATCCTCAGTAGAGTGCTATGGAGTCACAACTCACAACTCTAGCTCTTGGGCTTAAGCGATTCTCTTGCCTCAAGCCTCCCAAGTAGCTGGGACTACAGGCACCCGCCACAGAGCTCGGATAATTTTTGATGCAGTTCAGCCAGGGCTGGGTTTGAACCCGCAACCCTCCGTATATGGGGTCGGCGCCCTACTCGCTGAGCCATAGGCATCGCCCTAACCCATTATTTTTTCAAAACAATGTGATAAAGCCAGACTTCAAGGTACCACATATTGTAAACTTCCATTTCTATGAAATACACACAGATAAATCTACAGATCGGGGGAAATTGAAGAAAGACTGATAATGAGCTTAGAATTTATTTTGGTAGATAATATAAATGTTTGTACAATTCTGAATATACTAAAAACTACTACCAAATTGAGAAATCTTATATTTAAGGATAATGTTTTATCCTCAATAACTATACTATATAATGTTAATGTCTTAAAACATTTCCGCTGTGTTCTTCTTCTCCTCGAGTAGCATAATGTGGCGCCTACAGTACTTTTACTTATTCCTCATTCCAGAAAGGAACTGAGATACTCAAGACTTTCAAATAAATATTATAAAATACCGTTATTTTTCTCCAAAACCATATGTCCTTTTTGTCCACAAACCAGGTGAACCTACCTTATATCTAGTCAAAAGATGAACATCCAACAAATTCTACTTAGTTTCTGTAAGCTAAAAACTGGATTTAAAACTGAGGACCAGAGCTTCTCAATTACTTGTTAATAATAGACTGAATCCCAAAATGTTTACAGATTTTCTGAGGTAGGAAATAGGGAATAGGAGCAAAATGTTATTGAGACTTACTAAAAAATAATGTTATTATCAGCACTTTCTCAAATCCCTTCCTATCACAGAAGTCCTTACCTGGTTCAGGGAGCTCAGCCTGTGGTGTGAAACTGGGAATTCCTGGCTCCTTTTCCACATCCCCAAGGCCGGTGCTAGATTTGTCACGAATATTGAACTGTGACCCAGCTGAATCTAAGTGACCAGCACGATTGGTATCTGTCAGTGCATCCTCTGGTATGTTTGTTGAAGGAGGAGTTCTATGTTCTAGAAATTCATCCCGCTTCTCTTGTACCGGGTCACTAGGAAGCAAAACCCCAAAGGCACCATCAGAATTTTCTTTTTCCCTAAATCTGTTAGTGCGCTTACGAGGTTTAGTGCGCCTTTGGTTTAAACGCTGCCAGCGTTTTTTAGGCACCGCTTGATTTACACCATTGGGTTCATCATTCTCACCATTCATTTCAGAGTCCAGCTCTCGGCCCTTTTGGCCCTTTTTGTTTTCAAAACCAGGACCTTTTTCTGGGTCAGGTTGTTTAACCTTGTTATCCAAATGAACATCAGAAAGATCAGCACCATCTTCACCTGCTAAATGGCCTGTTAATTGAAGAGGTTCCTCTTTACCCAGATCTTCCATCCCACCTCTCAATGAACCTCCACTTTCTCTGTCTCCCTGCAGAGCAGCCTCAAGAGTCATAACTGGAAGTTGATTCAGTTTTCTTTTGCGCTCTGTCTTTAAGGCTTTTCGGTTCACTGTATTCTTTCCCATCTGAGCTGAAAAAGCATCTCGCAATTTGGATGATGGCTTTGATCGCCCACAGTTGCGCCTGGTCACACAGTTTGGACGACTTCTGCCAAAAGGAGGAACATCTCTTCTGTTGGACACAAAACCAGGGAGAGAAGCAGACAATTCCCCAGATACTGCAGAGTCCCCCCCACTAGGGATAGGATTAGCTGAGTCCTGAGTGCCATCTCCATTTTTTTCTGAATTATGGGTGGAGCCTCCTGAAACCAAAACCTTAGAAGCCCCTGCAGGACTACTTGTGGAACAGTCCCCACGACCAGAACTCCGATAAGAGACCAGGTTGGAAGCCGTCATCAACCGCTGTTCCTTGGTCTTACTATCATGCATATCTTTTAACATCATTAGCAATGTACTGAATTTGTAGTCTGGTTCAATAGGTATATGATTCTGACTAGAAGTAGAAGAGAAAAGTAATGGTTTTGGTGGTTTTGATGTTCCAGACTCACTGACATCCTCACCTAAGGATCTGTAAGAGAGTTCCTTCAACTCTGACAAAACATGTTTCACCACTGCTGTTTCTATGTCATTTGAATCTCTGGTTTTCTCGTGCATGTTGTTCAGTAGTTTTAACCCATCCACTTTCCCACTTTTAGAAATGCTGGTCAAAGGAGAGCCTTTCATATCAGAAGAGCAGCATTTCAAACTACAGTCTTCATTTGCAACTGGGGGTTCTACTATAACTGAAGTTTCTTTATGTTTGTACTTCATATTTCGAATCTTGGGCTGTTTGCTTTTTGAATGTAACAGAGGTTGATTTGTTGCCCCACCTTTTATTAGTGAATTCTCATTAGAAATGCTTGATGCCATGCTGAATTTTGGAGAGAGACCATCATTTCTGAAATCTGACTGGGGTTTGTGGACAGGAGTGGATACCGTAAGATCAGAGAGATTAACCCGAGATGTTTCAGTTCTAGGCTCTGGTATCTTAGTACAATCTGTTAAATTGTCTGTATGTGAATTAGTAATGAGAGGTTTCTGCTTTGCTTTTACCCTAGAGTTTGTGCCAGGATACCTAGAATACTTTATCTTTTCATTTTTCTGCATAGATAACATGTTTTCATTTTTCTGCATAGACAACATGTTTTCTGTTCTATCAAAAGCGTCTGTAATTTCAAGGACACTATTATCAGACTCTGAGCTGTGCTCTACCGGATCCAGATCACTGCTCCCATCATCAGAAGTGGTACAAATACTAATGGAATCACTTCGCTTTTCCTCATCACCTGCTCCAATATAGCAGAGCTGCACTTTTGAACTGCACAACAGGCCTCGCTGATGTTTCTTCTTTTCCCCAGAACGTTTTGAGATCAAGGCACCCTCAGGCAAACCCAATAAAGAGTCACAATTTGCAGTCTCAAATTCTTTCTTTGCAGTGTTTTTTCCACAAGAAGAAAACAGAAAATTTCCAGGGACAGGGCTGGACCCTGTGAAGCTGTTTGCTATCCTAGAAAGTTCATTAGATGCTTGCTTCTCAGATACTTCTCCAGAGATAAAGTTTAGGCCAAGGTTCTCTGAAATCTTTCCCCTCCGTTCTTCCTTATGTGCTTCAAATTGCATGAAGCCCTTTTTCACACTAGTCCTTTTTGGATTATCAGAGCTTTTCCTAGCGCGAGACTTAGCACAAGGCTTTTCTTTCTCATCTGCAGAATGTTCAGAGTCAAAAGCCAAAGATTTCAAGCAGCCGTTAAGCAAAAGATCATGTTCTGATTCAGGATCATTTGTACAGTCCTCAAATAGCACATCTTCCTCACTGTCCAACTTGATGGAACTGGTTACACATTTTCGATTCTTTGACCCTCTGGGAACATCATACTGTTCAGCAAGACCAACACTGGCTTCCCATTTACTCAAAATTTTCTGAGGAACCTTAAATTTAAAGGAAAAAAGAATATCACTTATCAGAGAAATGGGAAAGATGATCAATAAACATCTCTCAAATTAGAAGCTTTTCCAAAGTTGTTGGACCTCTCTAAGGCCCTTTTATGAGGCTGACCATTTAGGTAGCACCTGAGCTCTCCTAGAGCTTAACCTAATAGAAATTCTCCAACATTGTTGCCTCTATGTGAGCTCTTGCTGGAGGAAAGAGACTGATCTCACAAATACTCTATTCTCCCTACATTTATAAGCACAAAGGAGTGTAACTTAGACTAAAACCAATAACATCACATTTCTAAATCAAAGACCCAGACCCTCCCTACTTACTACACTATATTTCAGAATAAGGATTTATTTTCACCCCGAGTTATGAAGGGCAAGCGTAGGTTCACTTGCCTTAAAAAGCAAAAGGTTAAAGAAGATAAACAGAAAAAATAGGGCAAGAAAAATGAGTGGGTCGTTATCTACCCCGGGGCCCTGAAATTTTAAATTCTAGATTTCAACCTGGCTCATCAATACAGTACTTCTACACATGTTTCTTGCAAACTAGATTCTAACAAAACTGTCTCCGCTTAATGATGCGGTCCAAAGATACCCAGACACCCAAGAATAAGGAAATATATACACTAGTCGAGGTTCTACCTTCCACTTGGTGTTCCCAAACTCTTAATATTTATATGTGAAGGGGGAGCTATGGAAAGCATGTAAAAATTAAGGTTACCACAATGGTAACCTCCTCTCATAAAGGAATAAACTGATCATCTTTTTTTTTTGAGACAGAGCCTCAAGCTGTCACCCATGAATAGAGTGCTGTGACACCACAGCTCACAGCAACCTCCAATTCCTGGGCTCGAGCAAGTCTCTTGCCTCCTCCTCCCAAGTAGCTGGGACTACAGGCACCCGCCACAACGCCTGGCCATTTTTTGGTTGCAGCCGTCATTGTTGTTTGGCGGGCCCAGGCTGGATTTGAACCCGCCAGCTCAGGTGTACATGGCTGGCGCCTTACCCCACTGAGCCACAGGCATCGAGCCAAACTGATCATATTTTACACATAAGAATTCTCTTAACTATAACCAGAGGAAAACAATTTTCGAGAACCAGAAAGCATTAGTAAATTCCTCTGAAAAGAGAATTATAATCTATATAGCTGAAAGGCATAACAAAAACCCTGAAACTGCCCCACTCCCAATCATCCAAAATATTAGAAAGCATGGACCAGGTTAGGTGGCTACAACTATAATCCTAGCAGTGGAGGAAGAAGCTAAAGCAGGAGGATCACTTGAGGTCAGGAATTTGATACCAGCCTAACCAAGATCAAAACCTTGACTCTACCAAAAATAGAAAATATTAGCCAGAAGTAATTGTATGCTCCTGCAGTTCCAGCTACTCAGGAGGCTGAGGCGGGAAGAGGGCTTGAGTCTGCGGAGTTTGAGGTTGCAAGCTGTGATGACATCACTGCATTCTGCCCAGGGCAAAAGAGTGAGATTCTGTCCCAAAAACAAAAAACCCAGAAAATACGAATTTAACCCCTTCACCCTAAAAGCAACATATACTGATTTTTATTAAAGTGATAAACTCATAAAATATTTAGTATTTTATACTTGTTTCTTTTTTTAACACTTATTTCTAATCTTGACAACAGTTTTATAAAGTAGATGTTATCCTATTAGTTTTAGAGGTAAAGACGCCAAGTCATAGAGGAATCAAGTGGCAGACTATGAATACTAACTGAATTATTCTAATTATTATTCTTTAAAATAATCTAAAAATATTTAAACACGGGGAAGTTTAAAACATCAATCTAAGAAAAACTATTTCTCCATTTAATCTGTGGAGAAAGAATAAACCATAAAAACAGACTGCAGAGTGGAGGTATCAAAAGTTGGGGAGTGGGCGGCGCCTGTGGCTCATCGAGTAGGGCGCCGGACCCATATGCCGAAGGTGGCGGGTTCAGGCCCCGCCTCGGCAGATAGCCGTGCGTTGTGGCGGGTGCCTGCCAGTCCCAGCCACTCGGGAGACCGACGCAAGAGAATCGCCTGAGCCCAGGAGT